>SEYY01009579.1:5000-20661 GCA_009176605.1 Armadillidium nasatum | reverse complement strand
TTTAGTGTTACGAAGATTAGATTTTCTACGATTCCGGGATGAAAAATGCAAGTTGAATGAGTTTCTGAAGTTTGAAGACGATGGCAATTACTGCAGCGAATAACACGTGAAAAAGTAGAGTTAAACGAAGGTTTTTTAGGTTTAGTAGAACGGAAAGAATATGGAATGTGCGCCTCCATGCCAGAGAGAATCGCATTGGTTATGTGCTCTGTACACTTCGATGAACTCCTCCCAAGGAAAAAATAGTTATTCCATGGAAAAACGAAAAGTACAACCGCAAATCATACCATTTAGAGGCACCGAAGTTCCAGAAACGTCTCCTCGTTGAAGGCTGGGACAGTTCTTGCGGAAGACTTGAAGAGTCAGAACAAGAAACAGAGATAAGAAAATTATCGGATGCACCCAGAGGAGGAAAGAGTTAATCAATATAATGCAAAGAATAAGAAATTAAGAAAAGATCAATTATGTTGGGTTCATCACCAAGACGGTTAGGGATGCGGGTAGAGAGATGCACAGAAACAAGGTTTTTGGCAATAGTGAACTTTGAAATTACCTAAAATGATGATTTCAGAGAAAGAAGAAGAAAAAATGTGTTCTATTTTGGGGATAAGATTGTCGACGAATTTTTTAGTATGTAGAATTAAGAGATAAGTAGACAGAGCAAATAAATTTCGTTGTGGAGTTGCAATAAAGTATGTCATAAAGTAGAGAATTCAGAAGACTAAATCATTGCTCACATATTCGTTACATCTGTCCGAGGAATAAAAAAGAAATGAGACCCTCAGCGCAGTCGCGGTGTCCAAGAAATGATTCCAATCAAATCACCACCCAGTGCGTATGCACCTGGTACCCGGTTAAGATTTTAAAAATAACTTATCAAGACCGCTTCCACTTATTGCAAAATCTTGTTATTGATTCTAAAAACAAACTATGTGGTCGTAATTAATAAAACGATTAAAATGGAAAATATGCTTCAAATCTGGGACAATTTCTATAAGGGATTAAATAAACATCTTTGGGTTCCATGGGTTGGGAGGGAGCATTCTTAATAAATGCTCCACCAATGCTATTAAGAAATGAAAAACCTTAAAAGATTCCCATTTTAAAGCCAGTATTTAAATGTATAAATTCTTTGAAATAGGGAATACTGATAATTGTCTTGGAAGGACAAGTAACGTTATCTTCTAAATTGTAGAACTTTTGTTTTATTTGGTAAAAAAGATTGGAAATAAAGTGGGAGGGATAACAGAGTTTATTAAATAAATTATAAGGTTAACGTACCTAATGGGGAAGAAATTCAAATTCAGAGAGTTTAAACACCTATATTATTTTGCCCAGACACAACTTTTTGGATTCGTAAGAGATATAATGAATGAAGGATATTCTTTTGGATGGGTTTTTGATAAATTTTAACCTTTAATTAGGAACACGGATAATTTCAAGATTCAGAAATTAAATTCTGTGTATGGATTCAACCTCATATGTAATCTTGGTTCTAGAGGATAACTGATTAATGCGATTTAGAAAATGATTAATATCATGATGGGATGCCCAAAAGCCATAAATGTCATCAACATAACGAAACCAGACAGAAAATTTAAACTCTGAAAAGATTACACTCAAAAAATTCCTTATACAAAATAAGTACAAAACTCAAAGGGGAGCCCATACTTACCCAAAAATATTGTTAATAAAACCTTCCATCAAGATTGAAATAATTATCGCTAGCGCAACATTTAATGAGAGAAACAGAATCAGCAAAGAAGAGGAGGATTTGAGAATTAGTCTGAAAGTCACTCAAATAAAGCAAAACATTATCAATGAGAATATCAGTGAAAAGGATGACAATATCAAAACTCACCATGATATTATTAATTACAGGGCAGTTTACTTTAAGTTAACGTAAGGTCGATGGAATTGGTAAGATCGGATGGAATGACCTTACCCTTATAAATGAAAAGGAAATTGGCTTATCAATGACTAAATGAAATTATAAGTGGAGATAATTAGTCTAAACGGAACGTTTGGCTTGTGAGCTTTAGGGATACCATAAGAGTAAACAAAAATGAGCAACAGGCGCATATTTTTTGTTTTAACAGTTCGCAACCACTCACGGGAAGAGCTCTTTTCAAGGAGGGGGCATATACAAAAAAAAGAGGAAAAAACCCCTCCCAAACTCGAACCTAACGCACATCCGTCAGGTGGGCACAAATGGAAGTCTTCAAGACAGGATGATTAAATACAGGAGCAAAAATAGATAATGGTAGAGAGTTTCACAGAACAGAGGCGGCTGGAAAGGAGAAGGCACCACAACGTGCAAGGCTGGGGTTTCCAATATCCACACAAAATTCGTGCGAAAGAAGGGCACCCCTTGTGCAACGAGGACGACGCAATGGTGGAGGATTGCGAGAGGTCAATTCCCTCGAGCTCCTGTCATTGTAGTACCTACAGAAAAGAGATAGCGCGCCAACGTCACGTCGCAGAGATAGTGGGTCAAGAGAGTTTGAAAGTAGGGGACAGTTTATTAATCTTTTAACTTTAGACTAAAACCCTATCCAGAAGAGTGGAAGAACCGAAACCCTACCAAATGTGGGAACTAAGGGTGAATAAGACCCTCCTCATATAATTGGAGTAACTGCTCAGAAGGAAAATGTTATCGCAGTCTAAACAGAACTCCAAGCTTCTTAGAGGCCGACTTAGCAACCATCGGGGTATGTAGTTTCCAAGACAGTTTCTTGTTCATGTTTAGACTAAGAATGTTGTTATTTACAGGTGACATGGGAGAGTCATCGAAGAAGATAGGAAAGTTGGGAGGTGTTTTGAGAGGGAGATGTGGAGAAGTTGATTTTTCAAAAAATTGAATTTTACAAGGTTTCTATGACACCACAGCAGAATCCCATCCAGATCGACAAGAATAGAAACGAAAAGTTGAAGACGAGAAACAACTCTAGAAGCAAAAGAGGGAGCAGATTTGAAATGAGTAGAAGAACTTAGAGTTGAGTCATTTGAATAAGAGTGAACAGAGTTAGAAGTGCAGTTGAGAAGATCGTTGATGCAAAGTAAGAATAAAGTTGGAGATAAAGTAGAACCCTGAGGAACACCACAGTTGACAGGAAAGGAGAAAGATGTTGCTCCATCTACAAGTGCTGAAATGGAATAATCTGAGAGAAATCATTATAATTAAGAGCTATAAGATTATGGTCAGAGTTACCGATAGTAATTAAAATGGTGTATTTATATTTAGAACGAATAGAGGTGAAGCATAAATCAAATGTGTTCAAGAATTTTTTAGAACGATCTGCAATGTGTGTGTAGTTCCCTAATCAACTGCTCCAGACGTTGACAAATGCTGAATGATTTGGCCTCCTTCCTACCTGTATTAGTATGAGAGGAGCCAACTACTCAGTGTGGTGTACATTAAAATCCCATAAATAGAGAATTTCAGCATTTGGAATAGATGAAGTAACAGTCTCGTGAGAAGTAGTAAGATATTTAAAAAAGAACTGGAAAATCTGTTTCATTAAGGGAGCAATTGCAATTTTTCAATTATTTTGTGTTTCTGCAGAAACACAAAATAATTGAAAAACTAGGAAGACATATTTTAAGACATAAAACATCGAAATTAGGGGATTCAAGATTTACGACCAATTCTTATTTGACCAATTGCGTTTAAATTTTCAAGTTATATGCATTTTTTCACGAAGTTCTTGGTTGATTTCAATTTTTTTTTCTGAATCTATAACGGTTTGAAAGTTATTTGTGGTAAAAGTTGAAAAAAATGAATAGCGGGGTCAAACCACTGGTTCACATGAGCTGAAAATTTAACTGAACAGTCTTATCCCCAATTTCTTGCATTAGTGGGAACGGATTTTTGATATCACGTCTAGAAAAAAGTTATAAGCACTGGAATTTTTTCTTGAAATTTTTTTTGCAAAAATTTTACTTACCCTTCCGGAGAAAAAAATTATTTAAAAAAAAAAAACGCTAACTACTAATTTTTTTATTTTTGGATATTGTTTAGAGGGGAGATAGATCTACAACTTTTTATTGCGTTATTAAATGTTATTTGTTTGAAGAAAGATATAACCTCTCAAACTTTTGGAATTTTTGAAAATTGGTAAAACATTACCTTTTTTGAGAGGCTATGTCTCGGGACAAACGAATCGGATCGAATAAAGTATAGAAAAGTATTTATAGCCCCATTACTCATCTATATACCCACCAAAAATAAGAAATGTAGTAGTTTTATAGGCATGATTCTGTATTTTTTCTTGTTTCTTAGTTTATGTTTTTTAAAATTTGAATTTTTTATTTTTCATTTCATTTTTGCCACTGTGTTTTAATGATGACCATATATATATATATATATATATATATATATATATATATATATATATATATATATATATATATATATATATATATATATATATATATATATATATATATATATATATATATATATATATATATATATATATATATATTATATCATTTCCAAAGTATTTTATCTTTAAACTTTTTTTTGCAAATTTAAGACTATTATTTTTACATTTAATTGTAATTTTGCACATATTGTAAATTCATTATGTGTCAATTTTAACTGTTTTTTAGATTATCACTGAGGATGGATTTAGATAATCCGAAACGTTGAGGATTAAAAAAAAAGGAAAAATTTTAACTGCAGTTTATGCCTTCATCATAAGAATAAGATTTCCTAGATATCCATCAGTTTCGAGTATATATATATATATATATATATATATATATATATATATATATATATATATATATATATATATATATATATATATATATATATATATATATATATATATATATATATATATATATATAAACCACATAAACCGTGGGATTAAATTTACAAATTATATACTGCTAATGAGGATTCGATCCCTGACCTCTAAGATGATAAGACATTGCGCTAACCGCTACACAACTGATGGTACAAAGGAATCACGTTGGAACTTCTCATGAACAACCGCCATGACTCCATCCCAAAGGACCCATACGACCACACTCGGACGTAGGGTTAGCGGGTCAGTTCTATCCTCAGAAATCGCAGCTCAATAATGGGATGGAGTCATGGAGGTTGTTCATGCGGTTGTACTTGCTTTCGTGGATACAAAATATTTAGTAACAAACACATACAGACAGCCAGACTGAAAACTAAGCACATTATGTTATACCTTTATAGGAACTTTTACCTTTATTTTTGCATGTCTTATCAGCTACCAAAAATTTTTACCATAATTTTGAATCACCCGGATATATATATATATATATATATATATATATATATATATATATATATATATATATATATATATATATATATATATATATATATATATATATATATATATATATATATATATATATATATATATATATATATATATATATATATATATATATATATATATATATATATATATATATATATATATATATATATATATATATATATATATATATATATATATATATATATATATATATATATATATATATATATATATATATATATATATATATATATATATATATATATATTATTTCACGTCTGGTGGGCAAAGGCCAGAGGCCTACTAAAATTTCACCAGAGTTAGGGGGAAAGACGGATACCATTCAAATTAAAGGCCGACGTGACCTGATACACGAAGTTTAAAGGTGTGTAAGTCATAGGAAGTTGGAAAAGTAGAAGACGGGAGTGTGTTCCAGACTTTATCAGTAGAGTACATGTAAGACAGAGTATAGCGGTTAAGTCTGGGGTCAGAGAGTTGAACAGAGAAAGGTTGAGACTGTGTAGAAAGTCGAGTCGCACGAGCCCTTCTCAGTGGAGGAGGTATGCGACGAGAGAGTTCAGAAGAACAGTGCCCATTGTAATAGCGATAGTATAGAGTGACGCAACAAGTCGACTGAAAGAGAGTGGAGAGAATTAGTGACAGCAGGAGAGTTGATATATATATATATATATATATATATATATATATATATATATATATATATATATATATATATATATATATATATATATATATATATATATATATATATAGCGGCTACGTAGCTCAGTCGATCGATCACTCGTCATAGCAAGCGAGAGGTCCAGGGTTCGAGGCCTGGCCGGAGCGGGAAATGTGAGCGGTTTCTCCTTGCGCTTAGCTCCGAATGACTCAGTCGTTAAACGAGTACATCAATGGAATGCTCTTTCCACTGATGGGAATAATCTCCGGCATCAGCGATAGGCCTGGCCCAGCCAGCGGTTTCCGCCGTGACCCCTTGAAACCCAAGGATCTTCCTCGAAAACTCCTACTGACAGGACGAAAGTCCTTCCTGGGTGAAGATGATTATATATATATATATATATATATATATATATATATATATATATATATATATATATATATATATATATATATATATATATATATATATATATATATATATATATATATATATATATATATATATATCTTTTTAATCGACACAACCTTCCACGCAACCATGACATCTTCTTCGAAAACACTCAACTCAAACCTTCATCTGTCCTCAATATTCTCAGTGTTTCTTTTTCTCGTAATCTTTCTTGGAAAGATCACATTACTTCTCTTTCTAAACAAGCTTTTAAAAGGTTGGGTGATCTGGAGCTCTTTCGTGATTTTTTTAAGCCACTCTTTATAGGGGTGTTTTTCACCCCTGTATCTGTTTTTCTCGTACAGCTCTTCTCGAAAAGGTAGAGCCTAGGGCTTTTCGTCTTACAAACTCTTTTGCTCTTACCAACTCTCTCCAATCTCTTTCTACCCGTCGTATTGTTGCGTCATTCTCTCTCTACTATTGCTATTACAACGGACACTGCCCTTCTGAACTCTCACGTCGCATACCTCCACCATTGAGAAGTGCTCGTTCAACTCGACTTTCTACACAGTCTCATCCTTTCTATGTCCAACTTTTCGACCCCAGTTCTCCGATCTTACATGTACTCTACTGGTAAAGTCTGCAATGCACTTCTTTTATCTGTTTTCCCAAATTTCTTTGACTTACAAACTTTTAAACGCCGTGTATATGGGCATATTGGTCAATTCTGACTTTTTTTCCCAACTCTGGTGTTTATGGTAGGCCTCCGGCCTTTGAGCACCAAAGGATATATATATATATATATATATATATATATATATATATATATATATATATATATATATATATATATATATATATATATATATATATATAATATATATATATATATATAATGGTCATTTTTAGGCAAAGAAAATGAATGTGAATAGCTTGCGTTCGCAGTCTGCAGAAGAGAAAGAAAAAACAAACGAAATTAGAATTTTAAAAGTTTGTGTGGGATTATTTTTCCTCTTTTTGATATCTTGGGTTCCGTACGCAACTGTAGCCCTCATAGGGGCATTTGGAGACAGGTAAGCATCGAACCTGTCCTTTTATCCGTCTATGGGTTATTCATGAATGAAATTATATGACAAAAGTACTCTTCCTATTTTAGAACCAAATTAACTCCTCTAATATCAATGATCCCTGCGTTAACGTGTAAAACTGTTGCCTGCATCGATCCTTGGATTTATGCGATTAATCATCCACGATATAGGTTTGTATTTAAAACTTCTTTTTTGTTTTGTTTTATTTTAATTCTGCAAATTAAATTAACAACAAAATGAGCCGTGAGGTAAATTAACAAAACTCTTTAATAACGATGTTAATTAATGTTAATCAAGAACTATTTTCAATTCTCTATTTTATTTTATTTTTTATTTTTTTTAAGACTAGAATTGCAAAAGCGATTGCCATGGTTTTGCATCCATGAACCAACTGATGAAAGTGTGTCCGAGAAAACCGAAAATGCTTCTGTTTCTGACAAGGCGTAGGAAGGCCAGAGTGCAAGATCAGCAAATATTTAAAAAAAAAAATTTGTTTATTCTCCAATTCTTTTTACAGTTTTGTGAAAAACTACATTTGACGAAACCTAATTTAATTGTAAAGTTTCCTAATTCTCAATTTTTTGGTTTGAAAACAATTATTATTATTATTATCATTATTATTATTATTATTATTATTATTATTATTATTATTATTATTATTATTATTATTATTATTATTATTATTATTATTTATTATTATTATTATTATTATTATTATTATTATTATTATTATTATTATTATTATTATTATTATTATTATTATTATTATTTATTATTATTATTATTATTATTATTATTATTATTATTATTATTATTATTATTATTATTATTATTATTATTATTATTATTATTGTTTCCTAAATTGAAGCTACACTGAAACTTAATATTGATTTTGGAAAATAAATGACTTATGTATATAGGTGTCTATTTCTCATTCAAGATTTTTAAAGAGATCAATTAATAAATTCCTTGCAATTCACTTCCTAGTTTCATTTACACTTTTTTTTACGTATATATATATATATATATATATATATATATATATATATATATATATATATATATATATATATATATATATATATATATATATATATATATATATATATATATATTATATATATATATATATATATATATATATATATTATATAGGCCAGACTTCACTTTCGCATCCTTAAGTATTTCAAAAACTACTAAAGGTACGTTAAAAATGATAACATTTTTGAAATCCTTGAAGAATTTTTATAAGGAAAAATTGGGAATTTTATTATGAGTTAAATTTCTCGAATTTGCAGTAGGATGAATTTTGCGATTAAGAAATTTTTTTAAAAAATGTTAAATATGTGTTATATGGCAGTAGGCATGATCTTATAGCAACGGTTTATCAAAAGGTTAGGCCTGTATACCACGGCAATGCCGGTCGTTAGGTTACATAGGTCGAACTAGGTTCATTAGAAAACTAAATAATAATAATAATAATAAAAGTAATAATAATAATGATAATAATAATAATAATAATAATAATAATAATAATAATAATAATAATAATAATAATAATAATAATAATAATAATAATAATTTCAATTTCAATTTTAATATTTTATTCAGAGGCATAATTACAGATAATACAGTTTTATAGTAGGTCCTATTCTACTAGATACAATATTAATAATTAGTTAATTGTACAATGCTCCGAAAAGTGGCTACTAAGGGGATACACATTGGTTTCCATTAAACCCCAAAGTTTAGTTGATAAATAGTTTATCAATATATTTTAATAATTAAATATACAAATATAAATGCTTAAATATAATGAAAAAAAAATTGTAATAAAAAATAATAATAATAATAATAATAATAATAATAATAATAAAAGCTAGTAACAATAATATCAATTAATAGTAATAGTGATAGTAGCTAATAATGGTAACAATAATGAAATTAACGACAACAAAAATAAAAACAATGAAAATGATTTCAATAATAATAATAATAATAATAATAATAATAATAATAATAATAATAATAATAATAATAATAATAATGATAACAATAACAATAATAATAACAATAATAATAATAATTATAAGAGATACCATCTCCAGCATTAATACTAGAAAATAGCACAGCATTTCTATTTGTGTATGATGTCGCTAGGATTATACAGCATTATTAATAACAATATTAATACAAACAATAATAATAAAACTAACAATAAAAATAATAACAATAATAATAAGAACATTAATAATAGAAGTAATAATAATAATAATAATAATAATAATAATAATAATAATAATAATAATAATAATAATAATAATAATAATAAAATAATAAAAAAAAAAAAAAAAAAAACAATTTTTTTTATTTTAACTTATTTACACATCTTTTAGAATTTTCATTACCAAAATTCTTCAAGGATTCCAAATATGTTATAATTTTCAACGTACGTTTAGTAGTTTTTGAAATATTTAAGGATGTTAAAGTGAAGTCTGACCATATATATATATATATATATATATATATATATATATATATATATATATATATATATATATATATATATATATATATATATATATATATATATATATATATATATATATCAGCTCTACTCTCCATGCCTTAATACTAATACTTTTCCTCTATGCTGGAAGCGTGCGTTGGTTCAGCCGATCCCGAAAAAAGGTAGCCGTTCTGACCCTTCTAACTATCGACCTATAGCTCTCACTTGTGTTCAATCTAAAATTTTTGAAACTCTCCTCAACTCTCATTTCCTGGATCATTTAGAGTCTCATTCTCTTCTCTCTGATCACCAGTATGGCTTTCGTCGCTCGAGGTCAACTGGTGACATACTTTCCTATCTTACTGATCTATGGACTTCTGCCCTTAGGGACTTCGGGGAGTCTTGTGTGGTGGCGCTTGACATATCCAAGGCTTTCGACCGGGTATGGCATGCGTCACTACTCTCTAAGCTCCCTTCCTTTGGGTTTCCTCCTTCTCTTTGCATACTCTTGTCTAGTTTTCTCTCAGATCGTTCCATTTCGGCAGTTGTAGATGGAGCGACCTCTTCCTCCTTTTCTGTCAACTGTGGTGTTCCTCAGGGTTCTGTTTTATCTCCAACCTTATTCTTACTTTTCATTAACGATCTTCTCCACTGCACTTCTAACTCTGTTCACTCTTATGCTGATGATTCAACTCTACATTCTTCTACTCATTTCAAATCTGCTCCCTCTTTTGCTTCTAGACTTGCTTCTCGTCTTCAACTTTCCGATTCTATTCTTGCCGATCTGGATGGAATTTCCCGGTGGGGACATAGCAACCTTGTGAAATTCAACTCTTTTAAAAACTCAACTTCTTTACATCTCCCTCTCAAAAACACCTCCTAACTTTCCTATCCTCTTCGATGGCTCTCCCGTCTCACCTGTAAATAACATTAACATTCTTGGTCTAAACATAAACAACAAACTGTCTTGGAAACCACATATCACAATGGTTGCTAAAGCTGCCTCTAAGAAGCTGGGAGTTCTGTTCAGGTTGCGAGAGTTTTTTTCTTCGGAGCAGTTACTCCAGATATATAAGGGTCTTATTCGCCCTTGTATGGAGTACTGTTCTCACATTTGGGGGGGCTCTGGCTCCTCCTCTCTTCTGGATAGGGTTGAGTCAAAAGCTATGAGATTAATAAACTGTCCCCTACTTTCAAACTCTCTTGACCCTCTGTCCCTGCGACGTGACGTTGGCGTGCTATCTCTTTTCTACAGGTACTACAATGGCAGGTGCTCGAGGGAATTGGCCTCACGCATTCCTCCACCGTTGCGTCGTCCTCGTTGCACGAGGGGTGCCCTGCTTTCGCACCAATTTTGTGTGGACGTAGGGAATCCCAGGCTAGCCCGTTGTGGTACCTCCTTCTTTCCAGCCACCTCTATTCTGTGGAATTCTCTACCATCTTCTATTTTTCCTCCTGTATTTAATCTTCCACTCTTCAAGTCTTCCGTCTGCGCCCACCTGAGGGCTGTGCGTTAGGTGTGTGTGTTTGTATAAGTTTTGTCCTTGTGTGTATGCCCCCTCCTTGAAAAGGGCTCTGCCCGTGAGTGGTGGCGTTTTGTAATATATATATATATATATATATATATATATATATATATATATATATATATATATATATATATATATATATATATATATATATATATATATATATATATATATATATATATATATATATATATATATATATATATATATATATAAATATATATACATATATGTCTCCTATGGTGGGCAATGGTCGGAGGCTTACCAAATTACACCAGAGTTGGGGAACATTCTGTATCTCGTCGCTAATGGCCGACTTGATCCGATTCACGGCGTTTAAAAGTGCAAGTCAAAGGAAGTTGGGAAAAAAGATAAAGGGAGTGTGTTCTAGACTTTACCAGTAGAATACATCTAAGATTGAGCATTGAGGTTAAGTCTGGGGTCGGAGAGTTGGATAAAGAAAGGATGAGACTGTGTAGAAAGACGTCACGCACGAGCTCTTCTTAATGGAGGAGGTATGCGACGTGAGAGTTCAAAAGAGCAATATCCGTTGTAATAGCGATAGTATAGAGAAAGTGACGCAACAATTCGACGGGAAGAAAGAGACTGGGGAGAGTTAGTAAGAGTAAAAGAGTTTTTAAGACGAATAGCCTTAGACTCCACCTTTTCGAGAATAGCTGTATGTGTGGTACCAACCCAGATGTGAGAGGCGTACTCCATACAGGGACGAACAATATTACTATACCACTATACAGAGCAAGCAACTGGGGTGTCGTAAAAAAAACACGAAGGCTCCTCAGAACACCCAACCTCTTAGAAGCTTGTTTAGAGAGAGAGAGAAATAATGTGATCTTTCCAAGAAAGATCTCGAGAAAAAGAAACGCCAAGCATATTGAGGACAGATTAAGGTTTGAGTTGAGTGTTTTCGAAGAAGATATCATAGTCGTGTGGAAGATTTGTCAAGTAGAAAGATGGAGAAATTGTGTTCTTAAGGCATTGAAAACGACCAGGTTTTATCTGCTCCAATTAGAAATACGAGAAAGATCAGAAGTCAGTTGCTCCAAGGCTATCCTTCTTGAATCTGTCAACTGCTATTGGGAGGGACGTCTTTTAAATTGAAGGATTAATGAAAGGTGGAGACAACATAATAGGAGTGCATAGGAGGCGAAGTAATAGAGAGAAGGTCACTGATGAAAATTAGAAAAAGTGTTGGGGATAGGACAGAACCCTGAGGAACACCACTGTTAATAGGTTTAAAGGAAGAACGGTGGCCGTCTGCAACAGCTGCTATAGAACGACCGGAAAGGAAATTAGATAGAAAATCACAGAGGGAAGGATAGATACCGAAAGAGGGGATTCTGGAAATCAAAGCTTTGTGCCAGACCGTATCGAAGGCTTTCGATTTGTCTGGCGCGACAGCAAAGGATTCATCGAAATGCCAAAGAGCGGAGGACCAAGAGTCAGAAAGGAGGGAGAGAAGATCACCAGTAGAGCGTTCCTAACGAAACCCATACTGGCGATCAGAGATAAGATTAGAAGAATTGAGATGATTCCAAATCTTCCTGTTAAGGATTAATTCGAAAACTTTAGAGAGAACAGAGGTCAAAGAAATGGGACAGTAGTTGGAGGGTTGAGAGGGATCCCCCTTCTTCAGCACAGGCTGAATGCGCGCACGTTTCCTGAAAGAAGGGAAGATTGAAGTAGAGAGGCAGGGTGCAAGCTCGGAAACACAAGTTTTGAGAACCACAGGAGGAATACCATCAGGACCGTACGCCTTCTTAGTATTAAGCTCAGAGAGAGCGGAAATAAGGTATTTAGAAGAAATTATAATTTTAGGCATAAATGAGTTGGAGGGGGTTGAAGGAGGATGTATAGCTCCGGAATCGGCTAAGTTAGCATTTGAGGCAAAAGTTAGAGCGAAGAGTTCAGCTTTAGAAGAAGGTAAAACAGCAGTCGTGTCGTCGGAAGATACTAAAGGAGAGAAAGAGGAAGAAGCAAAGTTAGAGTTGACATATTTTTGCAAAATGCCAGAAAGAGCGTGAGGAAGAGGAACCAGAGAGATTATTGCATTTTTTACAGAGAAAAGAGTTTTTGGTGTTACGAAATATAGATTTTGCACAATTCCGGAATGAAATATAAATTGCGTGAGTTTCTGGAGTTTGAAGACGACAGTAATCCCTGAAGGCAGCATTCCTGCGGCGGATAGCGTGAGAACAAGTAGAGTTAAACCAAGGAGTGTTGGGTTTAGTAGAAGGGAAAGAAAATGGAATGTACGCCTCTATGCAGGAGGTTATGCGTTCAACACACTCCGAGAGACCCCTAACACGGAAGCAATAATCATTCCATGGGAAATCAAAGAAGTACAGTCACAAGTTCGACCAGCTTGCGGCACCGAAATGCCACAAACGTTTCCTTTCAACAGAAAGAGGTCTTTCTTGCGGAAGACTTGATTGAAGAGGATACAGAGATAAGAAGATGATCAGAGGAACCCAGAGGAGGAAAGAGCTTAACAGTATAAGGAGAAGGATTAGAAGTTAGAAAAAGGTCTAGAATGTTGGGTTCATGTCCAAGACGAACATATATACGAGTAGGGAGTTGCACTAACTGCTCAAGGTCGTTTTTGATAGTGAAATGAAAGGCACGCTCACCAGCTGTATCATAAGAACTAGAAGAAAGCCATTGGCGGTGGTGAACTTTGAAATCACCTAATATGATGATTTCAGAGAAAGGAGAAGAAGAGAGAATGTGCTCTATTTTGGAGTTTAGATAGTCAAAGAATTTAGGATAGTCAGTAGAATTAGGAGATAAATAAACAGAAGAAATGAATTTAGTCGTAGAAAGGAAAGAGAGAATAAGCCACAAGGTAGAAAATTCGAAAGACTCCAAATTAGAGACACGAGAACAAACGATATCGTTGCGCACGTATGCGCAACATCAGCCTTTGGCTGAAAATTGAGGATAGAGACAGTAGGAGGAAACAGAATAGGGTTTGCTGTCAGAACGCTCAAGCATCTGAGTTTTGGTGAAGAATAAGAGGTGAGATCTAGAAGAAGAGAGGTGATGCTCAACAAAGTGGAAATTGGAATGAAGACTGCGAATGTTGCAGAAATTAATGAAAAAATAGACCGTGCATCCGGAACAGACGGTTGCAAATTCCAGGTGGCACCAACCCCATCACTGGAGGCCACCAACTCCTAAGTGGTGATGGGGAAAGTGGTGGATGAGGGGCTATCTTTGGAATCCGCCCCTCTTGGATTCTCCGAGGCTCCCAAAGTCGACGCCATAATTAATTAGTTTTTTTTAAGGGATGTGTGAATGAAATAGTGTTTATTTTGTGTAAAAGGAGAGCCTACTCCGTGTAAAAGGAAGTGTACATGAGCGCAAAAAGGAGCGTACCATTGGGCACCAGGATGAGATGAGATGAGAAGTACCCTTAACATCCCATATACCCAATGAGGGGTAATCTCAACGCCTCGGGAGCGCTACTTCCTTCCTTCTATATATATATATATATATATATATATATATATATATATATATATATATATATATATATATATATATATATATATATATATATATATATATATATATATATATATATATATATATATATATATATATATATATATATATATATATATATGCTCCAATTATTATGGAACGCGGTTTTTCAAGGAGGTATCGTCACAAACAACTTTTTTTTTCTTTTTAATACCTTATTCACTTAATTCTATTTACAGTCACAATAAGGTGAATAGTTTTTCTTTTATGTTTGTTAATTAATACAAAGTACCGTGACCCTCTAACCCTTTTTGCTATTATTTACTTTTCTAATGTCGATGTTTAAATAATTGATAATAATAATAAAAAAGTAATTAAATGATGGTTTTAACGTTCGACTCGCTGTCTCCAGGAAAGTTCCTTAGGCAACTGTATCGTATGCCGAGCTGCTGACATAACGTCGCTTAAACCTCCTCCTAAAGTGAAGGAATTCAACGGCATAAGAGAAACTTCTTTCTTATTGGCTTATTCAAATGCTGTTTCTACATGACATCATTATTTCAAAAATAATAATTGTCATTTTATTTAAAAAAAAAAAAAAAACCTTATTAATTATCTAGTAACCTAGAAGCATCAAGGGTTATAGCAAA
>SEYY01009577.1:190000-192500 GCA_009176605.1 Armadillidium nasatum | reverse complement strand
GCATATATATATATATATATATATATATATATATATATATATATATATATATATATATATATATATATATATATATATATATATATATATATATATATTAGTGATGGATCGGATGTCATATTTTCTAATTTGCGGATGCGGATGCGGATGCGGATGCGGATGTCGAATTTTTTAAAATGCGGATGCGGATGCGGATGCGGATGTTGAATTTTTGAAAGTGCGGATGCGGATGCGGATGCGGATGTTGAATTTCCGAAAGTGCGGATGCGGATGCGGATGCGGATGCGGATGTTGAATTTTCGAAAATGCGGATGCGGATGCGGATGCGGATGTTGATTTTTGTGCGGATGCTCCGCATCCTCGCATGCGGATGCGGATGCGGATGCCATCACTAATATATATATAATATATATATATATATATATATATATATATATATATATATATATATATATATATATATATATATATATATATATATATATATATATATATATATATATATATATATATATATATATATATATATATATATATATATGTATGCGAATTGTAGATCAAGAGTGAGGGTGAAGAGAGAACTATCGGATTGGTTTAGCATAGGAGTGGGATTGAGACAGGAGTTTGTAATATCTCCATGTTATTTAATCTATTGATGAATGGTTTACTTAGAAAAATGGAGAGAGAAAGGGAAGAGTTTTACGTTGAGAAATATGGAGGGTGAATGTGAAGTGAATGTTTTACTTTTTGCAGATGATGCGGCATGTGTTGGTGGCAGAATCTGGAGAAAAGATGAGAATACTTTTGAGAGAGTTTGAAGGGAAATGTGCAAACACGAGATAGAAATTCAATCCAGCGAAGAATAAAGTTATGAGGATTGGAGGTGGGGATGAGGAAATGTGGAGGGAGGAATTGGTTTGTAGAAGTGTGAGAATGGAAACTTGAGGAGGTGAATGAATTCAAATATCTATAGTAATGTTGGGTGGAAGGTAAGGGTGGGACGGAAAAAGGAATAAAGAACAGAGTGGTAGAAGGAATGAAAGTATTGGGGGGCCTAAGAAAAGTATTGAAGAAAGGAAAAATTTCGAAAGAAATAAAGATAAGAATGTTTGAATGTATGTGTTCACCTTCTGTATTGTATGTGTGTGAAACATAGACGATAAGTGCTCGATCGAGAAAAAGTTTCAATGTCTTTGAGATGAAAGATTTGAGAGTGATATATAAATTGAGAAGGATTGATAGGATTAGAAATGAAAGAATAAGGGAGATGTGTAAATGGAAGAAGAGTGTAATTGATAGAGAGGAGGAGGATGTGCTAAAATGGTTTGGACATATGTGAAGAATGAAAGAGAACAGAATGATTGGCAAGGTACGTAGATCCGATGTAGATAGGGGAAGGGTAGGGGGAGGGAAGGGAGAAGTGGAGATGGATGGATGGAGTGAGAGTGATTTTGATGGAAGGAATTTGAGTTTAGACGAGGGTAGAAGATTTGTGGAAACAGAAATGGAGGGAGGTGGTGAAAGCGTTTAAAGGTAAGAATAGTTATGTTTGTAAGGGAATTGTGGCGGACACCACCTCACGAAAGTAAGAAAGGTGATAGTGATATATATATATATATATATATATATATATATATATATATATATATATATATATATATATATATATATATATATATATATATATATATATATATATATATATATATAATTAACATCCGCATCCGCATCCGCATCCTCATCAAAATTAACATCCGCATCCGCATCCGCATCCTCATAAAAATTAACATCCGCATCCGCATCCGCATCCATCCGCATCCGCATCCGAACTTTTCGAAAATTCAAAATCCGCATCCGCATCCGCATCCGCACTTTCGAAAATTCAACATCCGCATCCGCATCCGCATCCGCATTTTCGAAAATTCAACATCCGCATCCGCATCCGCATCCGCACTTCTCCAAAATTCAACATCCGCATCAGCAAATTGGAAAATATGACATCCGATCCATCACTAATATATATATATATATATATATATATATATATATATATATATATATATATATATATATATATATATATATATATATATATATATATATATATATATATATATATATATATATATATATATACAACGCACATTAAAAATACCACAAATTTTGCTTAAATTTTATTTTATAAAGGAGCAGAAAACTACTTAAAATTTCTAGAAGTAAAAAAATATATCGTTGGTTCGATAATGAGGATAAAATATCGATATATCGATATATCGGGTTTGAAAATATCATCGATATTTTTTCGATACTATCGTAAAAAAGTATTTATATCGATATATATCGAAGCTTTTGCAGCATCCCTACCCGGCACCACCATCACCACAAACAACAAAAACAACAACAACAACACCAACAACCACCACAACCAACAAAAACAACAACAACAGCAACAACAACAGCAACAACAACAACAACAACAACAACAACAACAACAACAACA
>SEYY01009577.1:180000-185000 GCA_009176605.1 Armadillidium nasatum | reverse complement strand
AAAAAAAAGTTTCATTAATAAGAAAACATTACATAACTTCTAATGTTATTTAGATATGGTACCTTGATTTTGTTGCTAACGTGATATAATGGTCTGCATAGTAGACAGATTTTAGTTACAAATAGCCTATAAGTATATTACTTCATGATTTATTTTTTCAACAAATTATTATTTATTTATATTATTATTATTATTATTATTATTATTATTATTATTATTATTATTATTATTATTACTACTACTACTACTACTACTATTATTATTATTCAGATCTCTCGTACCTAGCGACAGTCGTGTCTGAAATTTGTCTGGAGAATAAGAAATAGCAAAAGAATGCTATATTTTTAAATGCTATATTTATATACATCTAAATTAAAATTAAAATAAAATAAATTTTAATTTCAAATTAAATTTATAAATTAAAATTACTTTTAAATGAAATTAAAAAAATCAACCAAAATATTTATTTGCTCCTGAAATTTTAAAGGAAATTTCATTTTCTGAAAATCCGAACACAAATGAGAGGAGTCTACCTAAAAATCTGAACACAAGTGGGAGGAGTCTCTCTGAAAATCCGAAAACAAATGGGAGTCAATGTAAATAGCTCTTAATAATAATAGTCTCCCTAAAATCTGAACACAAGTGGGAGGAGTCTCCCTAAAAATCCAAACATAAATGGGAGGAGTCTCTCTAAAAATGTTGATAGATTTAAATAATTAACTTGCTTTCTATTTTCTATATCGTTTTCTATTATTATTATTATTTTTATTATTTTATGAAAGAAGTAATCTCTAAAAAATAATCAGAAAATTTGATACTCATATGTAGAAATTAAAGTATTTCTTTAATATTTCAAAATAATAAAATATGGTTGTTTTCAATGCTCAAAAACTCACTTCCTTCATCTTCCTTCCATACATAATTTTAATAAAACTTTTAAGTCCTTTAAACTTTAATCTTTTCTTTAAACTTTTTATTGTCCCTTTAATATTAAAAAATAGAACGTAACATTCAATTGTGTCGTTTCTTTTTTTCAAAATTTCGAAAAGACAAAAAAAATAAAAATGTTTTTATCTAAATTAAAATTTAACTCTTTAATCAAAGTGACCTTCAAAGTATTTAGGATTAAGATTAAACTTTGAGATGCAAGATTATTATAAAAAAATTATTATTATTATTATTATTATTATTATTATTATTATTATTATTATTATTATTATTATTATTATTATTATTATTATTATTATTATTATTATTATTATTATTACTATTAGTATTAGCTGTAATAATGGGAATAATATTGATCATTCTTTTTTATTACTTTTATCTTGTAAAAAGTATTTAATAATTACGATAATAATAATAATAACAAAAATAATAATATTAATATTGTTAATAGTAATATTATTATTATTATAATTATTATTATTATTATTATCAATATTTTCATTATTGTATTATTATCATTGTCATTTTTAATGTAGTTATTATAATTTTTGCATTGTTATTGTCTATTTTAATTATTATTATTATTAATATTATTATTATTATTATAGTATTATAATTATTAGTATTATAAACTTTAGTAGTAGTATTAGCAGCAATGGGAGTAGTATTAACTACTAATCATTCTTATTTATTACTTTTAACTTGTAAATAGCTCTAATAATAATAATAATAATAATAATAATAATAATAATAATAATAATAATAATAATAATAATAATAATAATAATAATAATAATAATAATAATAATAAAAATAATAAATGATAATAAAAATAATAATAATAATAATAATAATAATAATAATAATAATAATAATAATAATAATAATAATGTTATTATTATTATTATTATTATTATTATTATTATTATTATTATTATTATTATTATTATTATTATTATTATTATTAACGACATTAAAATTATAAATGTGATAACTAAAAAAAAAGGTTCATTGGATCGATCATACAAGTTGTGACAATGACTAATTCAAAGCCGATGGATGAGGAAGGGTGACGTTTGGGGGGACGATGGAGTGGGAGGGGGGAGGGGGAGGGAGGAATCGGTCACGTACAAGGAATATCAGTGACCAAATTTTCACATAGATTTTCATGTACACTTGACAGAACTTAAATATACACAAGGTAACCAACTAATCTTGCAGTTAAATACCGTCCACTGCTATTATAATTATTACTCTTACTATTACTATCATTATTATAACTGATACTATTAATTCATCTACTACTAGTACTACTACTATTAATAACAATACTACTACTACTACTACTACTACTACTACTACTAATAATAATAATAATAATAATAAAATAATAGACATTGATAAAGGCTAAAATTTGCAAGACAGTGTAAGCGGCTGCATTTTGTTTACTTTTATATTTTTACAAATATAAATTGAAAATTTCTTTAACATTGCCAATATTTTTCTTCAAAACATTGACTCTTGGGACACCCTGTATTACAAACGGAATTTCTTTTGACAAAATATATGTTAACATTATTCAAAGTCAAAAACAATTCTCTATAATAAATATGTGAAGCGTAGAAAGTTTATTACTATTGACCTTTTGGTCAATTTATTTGAATGGTTTCATTTCTAAGGGGAATATAGTTCTTACAGTGGTTCCTGAATTTCTTGGATATATATATATATATATATATATATATATTAGTGATGGATCGGATGTCATTTTTTCTAATTTGCGGATGCGGATGCGGATGCGGATGTTGAATTTTCGAGAAGTGCGGATGCGGATGTGAATTTTGATGCGTGATGCGGATGTTGAATTTTCGAAAGTGCGGATGCGGATGCGGATGCAGATGTTGAATTTTCGAAAGTGCGGATGCGGATGCGGATGCGGATGTTGAATTTTCGAAAAGTGCGGATGCGGATGCGGATGTTAATTTTGATGAGGATGCGGATGCGGATGCGGATGTTAATTTTGATGAGGATGCGGATGCGGATGCGGATGCGGATGCGGATGTAATTTTGATCAGGATGCGAATGTGTATGCCATCACTAATATATATATATATATATATATATATATATATATATATATATATATATTATATATATATATATATATATATATATATATATATATATATATATATATATATATATATATATATATATATATATATATATATATATATATATATATATATATATATATCATTATCACCTTTCCCACTTTCGTGGGGTGGTGCCCGCCACAATTCCCTTACAACCAACCCGTTCCAACCCCTTTCACCACCGCCCTTAATCTCTCTCTGTCTCTACAAATCTTCTACCCTCTTCTAAACTCAAATTCCTTCCATCAAAATCTCTCTCACTCCATCCATCCATCTCCACTTCGGCCTTCCCCTTCCCCTACCCTTCCCCTATCTACATGGAATCTAAGTACCTTGCCCACCATTTTCTTCTCATTCATTCTTCACATATGTCCAAACCATTTTAGCACATCCTCCTCCTCTCTATCAATTACACCCTTCTTCTATTTACACATCTTCCTTATTCTTTCATTTCTAATCCTATCAATACTTCTCAATTTATATATCGCTCTCAAATCTTTCATCTCAAAGACATTGAAACTTTTTCTCGACCGAACACTTATCATCTATGTTTCACACCCATACAATACAGAAGGTGAACACACACATTCAAACATTCTTATCTTTATTTCTTTCGAAATTTTTCCTTTCTTCCATACCTTTCTTAGGCCCCCCAATACTTTCATTCCTTCTACCACTCTGTTCTTTTTTTCTTTTTCCGTCCCACCCTTACCTTTCACCCAACATTACTAGATATTTTAATTCATTCACCTCCTCAAGTTTCCATTCTCACACTTCTACAAACCAATTCCTCCCTCCACATTTCCTCATCCCCACCTCCAATCCTCATAACTTTATTCTTCGCTGGATTCAATTTCAATCTCGTGTTTGCACGTTTCCCTTCAAACTCTCTCACAAGTATTCTCATCTTTTCTCCAGATTCTGCCACCAACACATGCCGCATCATCTGCAAAAAGTAAAACATTCACTTCACACTCACCCTCCATATTTCTCAACGTAATACTCTTACCTTCTCTCTCCATTTTTCTAAGTAAACCATTTATCAATAGATTAAATAACATGAAGATATTACACACCCCTGTATGAATCCCACTCCTATGCTAAACCAATCCGATAGTTCTCTCTTCACCCTCACTCTTGATCTACAATTCGCATATATATATATATAATATATATATATATATATATATATATATATATATATATATATATATATATATATATATATATATATATATATATATATATATATATATATATATATATATATATATATATATATATATATAATATATATATATATATATATATATATATATATATATTAGTGATGGATCGGATGTCAAATTTTCTAATTTGCGGATGCGGATGCGGATGCGGATGTCGAATTTTTGAAAGTGCGGATGCGGATGCGGATGCGGATGTTGAATTTTTGAAAGTGCGGATGCGGATGCGGATGCGGATGTTGAATTTTCTGAAAGTGCGGATGCGGATGCGGATGTTGAATTTTCGAAAGTGCGAATGCGGATGCGGATGCGGATTTTGATGGTGCGGATGTTAATTCACAAGAGCAACCTCCAAGGATTTCGGATCCCGGATGCCATCGCTTGAGCGTGAGGCAACATGACCCGGCTATATATATATATATATATATCGCATATACTATATATATATATATCATATATATATATATATATGCTATACTCTATCGCATATCATATATATATTTAACATCATAGTTTAAAGTTTGCAATAGGGGAATCGAACCCGGGCCCTATAGCACAATAAGCGTAGAGTTTTACCACTACGCTACCGACGATTCATAACGGAAGTCCAAAGAGAAGGCTTATGAATTCACAAGAGCAACCTCCAAGGACTTCTCCCGACCGCGCTTGA
>SEYY01009577.1:167500-172500 GCA_009176605.1 Armadillidium nasatum | reverse complement strand
GAAGTAAAACAGATTTAATAATTAAAAAGATTAACCGGGGTCATAAAACAGATTAACCGGGGTCATAAAACAGCCTTGATAAATAAAATGATTAACCGGTGTGGTAAAACAGACTTGATAAATAAAATGATTAACCGGGGAAGTAAAACAGATTTAATAATTAAAAAGATTAACCGGGGTCATAAAACAGCCTTGATAAATAAAATGATTAACCGGTGTAGTAAAACAGACTTAATAATTAAAATGATTAACCGGGGTCGTAAAACAGACATGATTATTTTCCTAAATTCTAATTGTAGGTGAATGTTTATTTCTTAGTCATTTGGAAGCTCAAATTTTCAAACACTCATTGGTAACGTTTGGGCAAACAAATAAAAATTGAGCATTTCTCAAAAAAAAAAAATTTTTTAAATCTTTAAGGTACGCTAATTGAAATTCATAAAAAACATCATAATGTAATATAATATAAAAACATTAACGCAACTTTATTATTATTATTATTATTATTATTATTATTATTATTATTATTATTATTATTATTATTTAAAAATAAAAAAAAAAAAAAATAAATTATAATATATATATATATAATATATAAATAATAATTATATATATATAATATATATAATATATATATATATATATATATATATATATATATATATATATATATATATATATATAATATATATATATTATATATATATATATATATATATATATATATATATAATATTATAATTTTTTAAATTATTTAATAAAATATTTAAATAAATAATATTTTCAATCAATTAGATAAATAAATATTAAATCGCATTTTTCTAAATAAAAAATTCGAATAAATTTATATATTAAATTTTAACATTTTTAATAAAAATAATTTTTAATATAAAATTAATATAATAATAATATTTTTATATATATATATATATATATATATTATATATATATATATATATATATATATATATATATATAATATATATATATATATATATATATATATATATATATATATATATATATATATTATTTTTCATTTTTTTTATTTCCACCAGAGTTCCGGAAATACCAGAAATATGTTTGTTAATGGCCGACATGTCCCGATACACGGTGCTTGAAGGTGTGTAAGTCAATGGAAGTTGGGAAAACAGATAAAGGGAGTGTGTTCCAGACTATACTTATAGAGTACATGTAAGATTGAGCATAGTTGGACAGAGAAAGGATGAATGAGACTATGTATAAAGTTGTGTAGCACGAGCCCCTCTCAGTGGAAGAGGTATGCGACGTGAGAGTTCAGAAGAGCAATGACCGTTGTAATAGCGATAGTATAAAGAGAGTGACGCAACAATTCAACGGGCAGAAAGGGATTGGAGAGAGTTAGTAAGAGCAAAAGAGTTTAAAGACGAAAAGTTCTAGACTCCATCTTTTCGGGAAGATGTGTGGAACCACTCCAGATGTGTGAAGCGTACTCCATTCAGGGGCGAGCAACACCCTTATAAAGAGTAAGCAATTGGGGTGGCGTAAAAAAAATCACGAAAGCGCCTCAGAAAACCCAACCCTTTAGAAGCTTGTTTAGAAAGAGAAGCAATGTGTATCTTCCTAGAGAAAAAGGAACACATACCTAGTGAAAAAGAAACACCGAGAATATTGAGGACAGATGAAAGTTTGAGTTGAATGTTTTCGAAGAAGATTCCATAGTTGTGTGGAAGGTTGCGTAGAGTAGAAAGATAGAGGAATTGAGTTTTTGAGGCATTGAAAACGACCATGTTTTCTCTGACCCAGTTTGAAATACGAGAAAGATCAGACGTCAGTTGCTCCAAGGCCACACTTTTTGCTTCAATAAACTGCTGTTGTGAGGAACTTTTTCCAAAGTTAAATGAATAATGAAGGATGGAGTCATCAGTATAAGAGTGGATAGGTGATTTTATAATAGAGAGAAGGTCATTAATGAAAAGTAGAAAAGAGTAGTAGATATTACAGATCCCTGAGGATAACCACTATTTATAGATTTAAATGAAGAACGGTGGCCGTCTACAACAGCTACTATAGAACGATCAGAAAGGAAATCAGAGAGAAGGATAGATTACGAAAGAGGGAAGTTTGGAAATCAAAGCTTTGTGCCACACTCTATTTAAGGCTTTCGATATGTCTAGCACCACAGGGAAAGATTCAAAGAAACACCGAATATATATATATATATATATATATATATATATATATATATATATATATATATATATATATATATATATATATATATATATATATATATATATATATATATATATATATATATATATATATATATGATTAAGATTAGCTTGAATTAGTTAATATTTTCTTTTATTTGATGGATGATATTTAATTAGATATCTAGCTTTCAAAACTAGATACGCAGTAACGATTTTAAGCAACAGAAACATTATTGTATATTTGGTGATGAAAAATCAATGAAAGAAAAGATAAAAAGAGATAAAAAAAAAAGGTTAAAAATAACTCAATGTTGATTTTTGAGTTCTTCCTTTTCGTGTTGAGATTAACCTCTCAAAACGTACTCATTTCCTTTTCATTTTGTTGTTGTTGTTGTTGTTGTTGTTGTTGTTGTTGTTGTTGTTGTTGTTGTTGTTGTTGTTCTTCTTCTTCTTCTTCTTCTTCTTCTTCTTCTTCTTCTTCTTCTTCTTTCCCTCTCTATTCTTCTTCGTTTTCTTTTTGTTCCATTTTTTTGTGTTTATTTTCATATTATCCTCTTTATTCCTTTCTTCTTTTTATTTTAATTTTTATTCTACTTTCTGTTCTTCTTTTTTTTGTTCTACATTTAGTTCTTTTTCTTGTTCACCATTTTCTTCTTCATCTTTTTTTTTCACTTTCTTTCCTTTATACACTTTTTATTACTAATTCAGTTTCCCCTTCACTTCGCTAAAACAAAACTAAATAATAAGTCATATTGAAGAAGCTTCAAATAATAAACACTAAATAATTCAGAGGAAAGACCAAAACAATTCAACATTAATAGAACTTCAAAGTTGGTTAATGGATTATTTGAATAAATAAGTTAACAAGAAATTCCATCGTCAGATAAAGAGTCTCAACTTCGGCTCCTGCTCCTACTTCACCTTCAGGCATCTCTTGTTGTGGGAAAATCTTTTGACAGAGGAGACGAAGAAGGACCTACTGACGATGTCAAAGTGTTTATCGAGCGAGATTTTGTTTGGATAATTCTGATCTTCTGTTATAATTCTGAAATCGATCACGGAAGGAGGTAGAAGAAGAAGAAAAGAAAAAGAAGACAGAATAATAATAATAAAAATAATAATAATAATAATAATAATAATAATAATAATAATAATAATAATAATAATAATAATAATAATAATAGAAAAGAAGAAGAAGAAGAAAAAAAAAAGAAGAAAAAAAAAAAGAAAAAAAAAAAGAAAAAAAAAAAAAAAAAAAATAAAATATTCCTTCGGATATATAATATATATATATATATATATATATATATATATATATATATATATATATATATATATATATATATATATATATATATATATATATATATATATATATATATATATATATATATATATATATATATATATATATATATATATATAAACTTATGTATGTACTACTCAAAGAGTAAGATAAACATATTGACTCAATGACAAATCACCAAAAGAACTAATATACTCAAAAATAACAGACAGACAGACCCCCCCCAAAAAAGGGGAAATCAATGGGTAAAGAATAAAAAAAGAAAAAAAAGAGGTTAAAGAGTGTCAAAAATCGAGTAGTGCCAAGAGGGAAATGACACACTACATGTGTTAGACTATGAGGGGAAGGAGAGGACCATTTGGGCCTTTGTAAACATTCTTAACAAGTTTAACCATGGCGTCGTTCGAACCCTTTAAAATAATTGCCATGAGAAAAAATTTGTCTCCCATCTCCTCTTTATCACCCTTTCCCCTCCCTTATTCACTCTCTTCCTAAATATATTCTTTTGCCCTCTTTCCACCCCCTCTCTCTCTCTAATTTTCTCTTCATCTCTTTTATGTAGATACAAAATTATATATGTTGTCTCTTTATATTTCTTTAATATAGATACAAAATTTGCAATTTGCTCCTTTCTTTATATTTGTCGGTCAGCCAGTCACTCTCTCTCCTCTCTCTCTCTCTCTCTCTCTCTCTGTCCCTCTCTATCGCTTTCAATATCTCTCTCTCTCTCTCTCTCTGTCCCTCTGTATCGCTTTCAATCTTTCTCTTTTTCCCCTCTCTCTCTGTCCCTCTTTATCGATTTCAATCTCTCTCTCTCTTTCCCTCTCTATCGCTTTCAATCTCTCTCTCTCTCTCTCTCTCTCTCTCTCTCTCTCTCTCTCTCTCTCTCTTTCCCTCTCTATCGCTTTCAATTTCTCTCTCTCTCTCTCTCTCTCTCTCTCTCTCTCTCTCTCTCTCTCTCTCTCTCTCTCTCACACACACACACACACACACACACAAACACACACTCTATATCATATTAAATTTAGCGATTCAAGTTATTCAAAGGAAATTTCTTCTTCTTGCGTGAAAATAACAAAACCCCTTTTCGAATGTCGCTAATTTCAGTCAAAGTTAGAAACGATTTCAGGAATTTGAGGATGAGATTCTCACTTTGAAAAAATTCACTCCGTAAAATGTTAATTTTTAATTTTCTTCAATGTCATTACAAAATGTTAATTATTAAAAAATGTTTTTTTTTTTTTTTTTCAAAATAAATATATTTATATATATATATATATACATTATAATTATTTATATTAATATTTTATATATATATATATATATATTATATATATATATATATATATATATATATATATATATATATATATATATATATATATATATATATATATATATATATATATATATATATATATATATATATATATATATATATATATATATATATATATATATATATATATATATATATATATATATATATATATATATAT
>SEYY01009577.1:157500-162500 GCA_009176605.1 Armadillidium nasatum | reverse complement strand
ATTATTATTATTATTATTATTATTATTATTATTATTATTATTATTATTATTATTATTATTATTATTATTATTAAAGTCTATAGATGAGTTACGCATCTGTGATTTCAAATATATTATTTCTTATACTATTCTTTTAGTGGATCTCCTTTAGAACTCTCAACCCCTCCCCCATTAGTGGATTTTCGAAAATTTAATCACCCTCCCTCCTCCTTCAAGAAAATTCTCTGATCCTAAATTTATTTTTAAAAGCAATATATAGTTTCTCTCCCCCATTCTTACCCCTTGTCTCCCACCCTTCTTCAGTGCCTCCCTCATCCCTTCTCGATCTAAATCCATTTCCAAAATTAGAAATCAAAAACAGCTCAATCCGATCAGTCCATTTGGCCAAATTTAAAAACGAAAAAGCCTTTGAAGGGAGAGGTCCCCCTGGGGACCTACTCGGTGTCCCCGTTGCACTCTGTGGGGACAAATTTGACAAACACTAAGGCTTTGGTCTTTGCTTTTCAAGATAATGTTGATGAAAATAACCAATAGAGAATAAAAACTGTCGCAACTTTAACAACTTTTACTACTACTACTACTACTACTACTACTACTACTACTACTACTACTACTAACTAATAATAATAATGATAATAATAGTTTTCTTCATCAATGCTTTAGATTGTGGTTTTATAGTGCAAAATGACTCCGGATGATTCGATGTCAAAATGTCGTTCCTCGAAGAATAAGAAGCAAGTGAATTTTTCAGTTGCTTTTCATTTTATTTTTTCTATTTTTATTTCTATTTAATTTTTGATTTCATTCTTTGGTTTTAGAAATGTTTTTCTCTTTTTTTGTTTCTTTCTAGCAATTATTTAACAATATTTCATTATTCTTTTCTCTCTCTCTCTCTCTTTTTGTTCAACTTTTTTTTTTTTTTCTTTTCTCATCTTTTTCTTTTTCATTATCTTCTCTTTCTCTCTCTCTCTCTCTCTCTCTCTCTCTCTCTCTCTCTCTCTCTCTCTCTCTCTCTCTCTCTCTCTCTCTCTCTCTCTCTCTCTCTTTGTTCAATGATACTTCGATTTCCAAACTTTTTCATTTTTACTTTATTTCTCTCTCTCTCTCTCTCTCTCTCTCTCTCTCTCTCTCTCTCTCTCTCTCTCTCTCTCTCTCTCTCTCTGTCCATTTAAAAGGGAACCTCATATAAACTTCCTTCTCTGACTGTGTCTGTTTGTCTGTTCCTCTCTCTCTCTCTCTTTCTCTTCGTTCATTTAAAAGGGAGCCTCATATAAACATTCCATCCACATCACAAAATTTTCGGCTTTTATTTTGAGGCAGAACCGAAAAAAGACGTTTTCCAGACCTTTAAAAAAAAAAAAAAAAAAAAAAAAAAAAAAAAAAAAAAAAAAAAAAAAAAAAAAAATATTATTTTTTTTTTTTTTTTTTTTTTTTTTTTTTTTTTTTTTTTTTTTTTTTTTTTATATTATTATATATATTATTATTATATATATAATATATATTATATATATATATATATATATATATAGTATATATATATATATATATATATATATATATATATATATATATATATATATATATATATATATATATATATATATATATATATATATATATATATATATATATATATATATATATATATATATATATATATATATATATATATATATATATATATATATATATATATATATATATATGCGTGTGTTGTGTGCGTTCTGTGAGTTTGTCTGTGTGCATATGTAGAGTTCAGTATCAATTCTGGCTTTGGTAAATTATAACTTAATCTAAGTAACTTATCCTTTTTTGGGGTGCGTGTATGTGGGAGGGGGGAGCAAGTCGATGTCATTTAATTCTCATTTTAAAAAAATGAGTCATTTTCCACATTTTTTATCGTTCATTGATTAAGTCAACTACATTTAAAATACAGTAGAACACTTCATCCGCATCCGCATCCGCATCCGCATCCGCATCCGCAGACTCAGTTCTCGTAGTTTCAGTTATTCGTAGTTAAGTCATGGAACAATGAAATATATTTGCCTCGTATGAAGAAGAACTACTATATATCTAAAGGTAGTTTAAGTACTTTGAAAGGCTTATTTTCGTAACAAATTAGATGCAAAGGAATTATAGATTTATTTAAGGTCCCTAGAACGTTTATTTCCATGCAGTCGAAGTAAACCAAGTGTTAATATACCTTTTCCTATTACATATTATTTGGCTTTGGGATAATATAAGTCTATCCATTATGTGTAAAGAAAGAATGGAAAGTTAAAACCAGAAAATAAATGAAAATAATTGAAACTCTGGGTGTCGACGAATTTAAAAAAAGGATCCCTTCTTTATATTTAAAATTATTTTGCATGATAAAAGTTCCTCTCCAACTAAAGGTTAAAATCTCTATATTTAACTTTCAAATGGCTAAGGATATCTGGATACTTCTCTTTCTGGTTCGCTGTAGTTAACCTTGTGACTTTTGGTTTTGGCAATGTTATACAAATATCTTTAAATCAAGGACAATACAGTTAAATTGAAGGAAGCGACAAACTTGTAGCAAATTATAATAATTTCTAAAAAAAAAGTTAATTATAATAATTTCTAAAAAAAAAAAAAAAAAAAAAGGTTAATAGTTATATTAGTAAATTTCTGAAATACAAACCTACATCATAAATACCCAGAAAATCCGCTAGTTTATAAATTAGAGTCAAGAATGAGACATTAAATTGCAAAAATTGTCCTAACGAATCGTTGAGACAAAAATGTCACAATAAATTTTTTTCAGTTATTTTCTTATTAGAAAACAAATCTGTAAAGCGATTTTCTTATGCTTAACATGTCTTATGGGACATTTTTGCCACTTGTCCCAACGATTCGTTAGGACAATTTTGACAGTCTCAATACGGAGTTAAAAAAGGTAAAATGAGGCTTACAAATTATTGAACATATTATGTATTCGATGCTTATATTAGTCACGAAATATATTTTACAATTGAGGTAATCAAATAGTGACAACTTCAGCATTTTAACTCCTATTCAAAAACTCTTTTGTGGGAAACCTAAAGTGAAGAAAAAACTTTCACAACCACATCGATCTTCCTCTAAATTCTTCAAGAAGATTCACTAGGAGGAAAAAAAGTTTAAAAAAAACTAAACAGTTGATAAAACATTAAAACAATATGTTTTTATTTTTTATTTTAAACTTTAAAAAAAATAAAAATAAAATAAAATAGTACTGTTAGTTTATTCTAAACATAAAATAGACCAAACAAAACAATAATAACACTTGGTAATAAAATTATATTTTATTATATTATTTATATATATATATATATATATATATATATATATATATATATATATATATATATATATATATTATATATATATATATATATATATATATATATATATATATATATATATATATATATATATATATATATATATATTAAGCTTTATCTCTCTCTCTCTCTCTCTCTCTCTCTCTCTCTCTCTCTCTCTCTCTCTATATATATATATATATATATATATATATATATATATATATATATATATATATATATATATATATATATATATATATATATATATATATATATATATATATATATATATAGGCAATATAATTGCTGTGCTACGAATTTAATTATTCAAGTGTAAAAGGTAATTATATTTTATCGTTCTGTTCAAAACATTATGGAATTTATGATAACAACCAAACTTTGTGAAGAATTTTGTCCCTTAATTAAAGAGACTATAGAGTCCATTCTTCCATAACAATATTAGAGATATCTGTGGGCTTAATTTCTATAAAATTGCTACAATGTTTTAAATAAGAATGGAAGGAATTAGGGGGCGAGAGAGAGAGAGAGAGAGAGAGAGAGAGAGAGAGAGAGAGAGAGAGAGAGAGAGAGAGAGAGAGAGAGAGAGAGAGAGAGAGAGAGAAAGATAGAGAGGCAGACAGAGGGACAGACATTGAGAAAGTGAAAGGCGGAGAGGGAGAGAAAGAAAGAAAGTCATAGAGAAACAGACAGACAGACAGACAGACAGAGATAAGAGTCAGACAGACAGACAGGCATTGAGAAGGTGAGAGGCAGAGAGAGAGAGAGAGAGAGTCATAGTGAGAGAGAGACAGACGGACAGAGAGAGAGAGAGTGAGAGAGATAGAGGTAGACAGGCAGACAGATATTGAGAAGGTGAGAGGCGGAGAGAGAGGGAGAGACATAGAGAGAGAGTGAGAGAGACAAACAGACCGGCAGAGATTGAGAAAGTGAAAGACTGAGAGAGAGAGAGAGAGAGAGAGAGAGAGAGAGAGAGAGAGAGAGAGAGAGAGAGAGAGAAAGAGAGAGAGAGAGAGAGAGACTTCATTTTCTGTATTACAGAAAAATTAGAATTTTTCGTTTCTTTATTTTTGTATAAAATTATTATTATTATTATTATTATTATTATTATTATTATTATTATTATTATTATTATTATTATTATTATTATTATTATTATTATTATTGTCATATCTGATAAAATATTTATCACTGTAATTATTATTAACAGTTATGCTAATTGCAATAGATAATTATTTTGATATTTGCAATTAACATTTATCAATTTAATTAAAATTACTTAGTAGTACTGATGGAAAAGAAATAACAATAATAATGCCGATAATAATAATAATAATAATAATAATAATAATAATAATAATAATAATAATAATAATATAATTACAGTCATAACGATATTAATGATAATAATAATAATAATAATAATAATAATAATAATAATAATAATAATAATAATAATAATAATAATAATAATAATAATAATAATAATAATAATAATAATAATAATAATAATAATAATAATAATAATAATAATAATAATAATAATAATAATAATAATAATAATAATAATAATAATAATAATAATAATAATAATAATAGTAATAAGAATAATAATAAGAATAGTTTTGAATTACATTAATAGTGGTAGATCAC
>SEYY01009577.1:147500-150000 GCA_009176605.1 Armadillidium nasatum | reverse complement strand
TATATATATATATATATATATATATATATATATATATATATATATATTATTGACGGTTCTCCTTCATTATGAGGTATGCACAAATCAAAGCAAAATATCATATATTGAGTTGATCACTTTTGGGTTTAGGGTTTGCTTCGATGATTTTTCACCTTTTATCAAATTAAAAGAAAATTTATTCTAGTGATTACTCAATCCAACTTTTCAATCGCCTTGTCTGCTTGCAGCTCCTCTCACTTTGGTGTGTGCATTTTACCTCTCAACCATGATGAGTTGTCTATAACTCATTATCTCTCTCGTTGGAGAAAGCTTTGGTTTGAGCGTACCTTAATATAAGGATATATAGTATATAGGTATATAGTTGTTGATTCTAATGTCAACATCTTCCTGAAAATCTATATAGAGATCGGTCTTCAAGATGATCTAAGCAAATTTTTTTCTTACCATGAAAAGAGATTTCTACTTCTCAAAGCGAAATACACTCTTGTAAAACTTACATTGACAAAGTAATATAACCCTTCGTATTGCCGATGTATATTTTGTCTGTCTTTTGGAGTGAAAAATAAAGGCAAACGAAAAGTTGGAAGCGTCTAACTGATAAAGTGAAATACGCTCTTGGAAAACTCACATAGTTGATAGACACACAAATATTAGTTTCGTATATAACCAGTTAGTTGTTCAATAATGCAGAAATATAACAGAATATCAGTAATAGTCCTCCAATACATTAAAACCTCGACATTTCTGATTTTTTTTGCAGATTTTATGTCAGACCCATAAAGCTGTAATTCTACTGATGTCGCTTATTATACATTATTTTAAGAAATGAATAATCATCATAAGCTACTCGAATGTTTGAATGTTTACTATCGACGATAATATACTCTATTAAGAATCTCATTTTCAGGGAATAATGTGCGAAGGGATTGTGTTGCTCATTTTCATTCACTATGTATTTCTAGACTATTTGAATAAAATTTCCCTCTACTGCAGATGAGATCATCTTCCTTAGAGTAGTCAGAATGCTTTTCTGACTACTCTAAGGTAGTATGCATTGAAAACAAAAAAACTGAAGACTTAGTAAAAATTGTACTTAAATATTAATAAAAAAAATCATTGGAAAATTACCACTTGAATTTTTTAAGAAAACCAACAAAAATGTTATTATGTGACTAATTTTCTGGTAATATGTGAAAATACACATATTATGAAGGGTAGTTCAAGCAGTTATCACATTCACTAAATATACATTATTACTTAATATACCTTAATTAAAGACGAGATAAAATATCAGTAACATTAAGATAAAAATATTAAAAGGAATTAAAAAAGCAAATGAAAAAAAATGGAGTAAGAAAAAAAGTAACTAAACAACAGAAATAAAACGAAAAAAACAAACAAACAAAAAAACAAAAACAAAAAAAAAACAAATAAATAAATTAATTTCATTTTCATTTACGAAGCTTTTTTCTCTATTTTTTTTTCGAGAGGCAAATAACATGACTTTATTTTGAGATATTTTTTATAATTAAAATATTTTTGCGAACGTCGATCTTCATTTGTTTTGCGTAATCACTTTCCTCTCGACATCTCAAGTACACATGTACGTAATAGAAGAAACATGAGCGTACATACGTGCCTATAAAAGTTGTAACATAAACATATACACATATAGAGGGATATATTTTTATTAAATGGATACACTCTGTTCAGTATATATATATATATATATATATATATATATATATATATATATATATATATATATATATATATATATATATATATATATATATATATATATATATATATATATATATATATATATATATATATATATATATATATATATATATATATATATATATATATATATATATATATATATATATATATTAACAAAGTTATATAGAAAAAATAAATGGTGCTTTGTTCTTTTATGTTGATGAAAAAATATTTAGATCGGAAAGATTGGTATTTGATTGTTAATTTTATTATTAATTTAAAAATAATTCTTTTTTTTTACAATTTTTGCGCTTTACCGCAAGTAATTTTGCAAAATAAAATTTAAAATTAATTTATTTCACTCAAATTCTCGATTTAATGTTAAAGATGTGGATCGTTGAAAATGAATTGTGAATATAATTTCTGTTGGTTTCATAAGAATATTTTAAATGAAACTGATGCAGTGAGATGTTTTCAGAAATACAAAATTGCTGTTGAAAATATTGAAATAATAAAATATTATTAAAATATTGTTGAAAATTGCTGTTGCTGTTTTTTTGATTAGGTTAGGTTAGGTTAGGTTAGGTTAAGGTAGGTTGTGTTTGGTTGTTAGCTCACGATTTACATAAAACTATTTTCTCTAGGTTTGTGCCAATTCAGTGTCAACTTCTGAGCCAATTGGAGGAGATGACTTTCACTTTTCAAATAGATGAGACGTTATTTTCATAGCATAAAAATCATAAAGACGATTTATATAATAATATATATATATATT
>SEYY01009577.1:117500-125000 GCA_009176605.1 Armadillidium nasatum | reverse complement strand
ATTCTATATTTGTTGTAATATGTTGTAAATGTACTCCTTACATCAGCCCGTTCGAAATGCGCATCTTCACAAAAGAGAAGTGTGAAGATGAAGGCCAAAACTTGAAAACACTTCCACCCACAAATACAAGTTGGTGGAATAATTGTTGAATTGTGCCGAGAGGCATCTGGTGGTGAAAGTTCGATTTATTATTAATACCCAAGATTTCTGAAATTTTTGATGAACCTCGAAGATAATTTCTGTAAATTTTAACCCAGAAAATTAAAATTAAAAAGATTTTAATTTGGATTTAAAAAATTTTTTTATTTTTTTATTTTTTTTTTTAAGTTAAAATTATTCTCCATACCTATAAAGCGTCCGTTCCACGATCAATATTCTTTAAAGATCCACGAGTTCTACTGCAGCAATTTTCTGAAGATGGAAATTTTTATCTTTAATTTTCGCTGCAGCAATCTTGAATGATCACGTGATGTAAGCAATCGTAGAAGAATTAAGCCACTCGCATTTTGAATAAAAGAAAAGTTTTTTTTATTTAGAATATTTACAAATATTCCAAATAAAAAAAAAATTATGCAAATTTTTACGGATAATTGCTTTAGCATTTTCAGATCATTAACTAATAATTATATATAATTAATTATTATCAATAATTAGAAATTTCATTTGTTCCAATGCTTTTATTTTTAAAATCTATTTTTGAAGTAAATGTCATCTTGTATTCCTGTCTATTGCCTTTCTGATATTGATTAAATTAAGTGATTCCTAAAATTAATTAAATGACTGATTAATATAGATTTTTAAATATATATTTTCTTTGTTTATATAAATCAGCTGATATTTGTTTAAACTTTAAAGCCAAGTGTTCCACGAAAATCAAGATTCTTAAAGATTTTCGCTGTAGTTTCGCTTAAGCATGACGTCATTCCAGATTTTCATGGAACGCATCTAATTAATTCAATTGAAGAATTGCATTTGGAAAAATTATCCAAGCCCAAATTGGATTTATCCTTTTAGATTCAAAATTTTGACCACGAAGGAAATATTGACGTTTCTGGATCAATTAACTGTTTCAGGCGTAAATTTAGTGAATACAAGATTCAAATTGATTTTTTTTTTTTTTTTTTTTTTTTTTTTAATAATAAAGTTGACATTTTCATAGAGGATTTATTTGAAATATGATTTATAGGTCTATTACTAAGAGATAATAAAATATATTTGTACTAATTGTAAAATAATAAAGCATTCAATTATAGTGTTAATAGATGACCTATTAATTAATTCGCTCCTCGAATGTAGAACTTTTTTTTTTTTTTTTTTTTATTTTTTTATTTTTTTTTTTTTTTTTAAAATATATGAAAGCAAACTAATTAGAATATGAGACGGAAAAATACGCAAGAAAAGTTTTCACTATAAAAGATATGTCAAAATATTGTCCTTAATTAAGACAAATGATAAAAATGTTATGACGAAATTTAAAAAAAAAAAAATTAAAAATCCGTTGGGACATTTTGTTACTTTTTATATTATGACATTTTTTGTCATTTTTGTTGTCACATTTCTGTAAGTTATCATTGTGACATTTTCTGTAGTGTAACGTTAACAAACAGTTACCCAGTCAATGTCTTAAATACAATTTACAGTTATTTATATATATATATATATATATATATATATATATATATATATATATATATATATATATATATATATATATATATATATATATATTATATATATATAATATATATATATATATATATATATTATATATATTACTATAGCATTGCGCTGGAATTAAAAGCTTGACTTATCGAAATTTCAAATTTTGCTGATAACTTTTTTTTTTTTTTTTTTTTTTTTTTTAATCTTTTTCATTTTAACTTTTGAAATAAAATCGACAAAATGAAAATAATTTTATGTCGAATAAAATCTTGTTGTCGATAAAATTTTAATTGAAAAGTTAATCCAAGACGAATTAGCTATTATTCATTATTATTATTATTATTATTATTATTATTATTATTATTATTATTATTATTATTATTATTATTATTATTATTATTATTATGTATTATTATTATTATTATTATTATTATTATTATATATTATTATTATTATTATTATTATTATATTATAATTATTTCAGTATTATTATAGTCATTATTATGTATTTATTTCTATTATTATTATTATCATTTTTATTATTGTTATTAATACTATTAATTTTTTTCATTATTATCACTGTATTTATTAATTATACTATTATTAATTATAATCATCATTCATAATATTATTTTTTATTATTATTATTATAATATAATTTAATGTTTGTTATTTTTGTAATTTTTCGTTGTTATTATTATCACTATGATTATTTTTATAATATCTACTCTTCTTCTTCTTCTTCTTCTTCTTCTTGCTCGAGAAAGTAAAAATAATCCCAAGATGTTTTACAACTATGTAAATAATAAAAATTCTATTAAAGAATCAATTGGACCAGTTTTGGACAATGACGGAAATTTAAAATCAAATAATGTTGATGTGGCAAATGTTTTAAATAAATTTTTTTCCTTCAGTTTTTACGAAAGAAAACCTAGATAATGTTCCTAGTATGCAAGATATAAAAGATTTTTATATAGACAATATTCTAGATACATTTGAAATTTTTGAAGAGGAAGTTGCTTTCCAAATTGATAAATTATTAATAAATAAATCCCTGGACCAGATGGCTTCTACCCGGTACATCTTAAAAGCTTGAAAGATATATTAGTGAAACCTTTGACTAAGCTCTTCAACGAATCTCTACAACAGGGAATATTTCCGCATGATTTCAAACTTGCTAATATAACTCCTATTTTTAAAAAAGGTGATCGTAAGCTTCCCAATAACTACAGACCAATTAGTTTAACTTCTATTGTTGGCAAAATTTTTGAGGCAATACTAGCGAGTAGATTAGTTGCACATTTTGAAGATCACGAGTTGCTCAATAATTCTCAACATGGCTTTAGAAAAAATAGATCATGCTTAACAAATTTACTAGAATTTTTAATGAAGTTATTAACAATGTAGATAACCACAAATTTGATGTCATTTACTTAGACTTTCAAAAAGCATTCGATACTGTCCCTCATCAAAGATTATTGGAAAACTTAGCTCATGGAATTCGAGGAAAACTTTTTAATTGGATTAAAAATTGGTTATTGGATCGACGTCAACGTGTCGTAATTAAAGGCGAATGCTCAGAATGGGTGAATGTTATCAGTGGTGTGCCTTCAAGGATCTGTCCTGGGCCCATACTCTTTATTGTATATGTAAAGACATAGATGAAAATGTATTAATAATATTTCGAAATTTGCAGACGATACAAAAATTGGAAATCGCATAACTTGCGAAAAAGATTATCAAGTACTCCAAGGTGATTTGAATAAAATAGTCAATTGGTCAAAAACATGGCAATGAAATTTAATATTGATAAATGTAAGGTTTTACATTTCGGTAGCAGGAATATCGAATATAATTATGTTATAGGGATCATATATCAAAGTTGTCGATGAGGAAAAGGATCTTGGAGTTTTAATCAGTAAGGATTTAAAATTTGCAAAACAATGTGCTGATTCTGTTAAGAAGGCTAATAAAGCTTTAGGTTTCATTGCAGAAATTTTGAATATAAATCTAAAATATAATACTTCCTCTTTATAAATCGTTAGTTAGACCTCATCTGGAATACGCGGTACATTTTGGAGTCCATATCTCAAAAAAAACATAGATAAAATCGAAAGGATCAAAAAAGGGCAACTAAATTAATACCAGAATTAGAGGTAAATCGTATGTGCAACGTTTACGAGAACTATATATATTCTCTAGAAACAAGAAGATTGAGAGGAAAATTAATAGAAGTATTTAAAATTCTAAATAAATTTGACAACGTTTGATTATAAGCAATACTTTCGGTAAACTTGATGACCTAACACGTAGTAACGGACACAAGCTATTCACAAGCGATTTTAAACAAACATAGCAAAGAATTTTTTTTACGTACGACGTGATTGAAAAATGGAATAGTTTTTATCAAATAGTGAACAGCGACACATCGAATCATTCAAGAAGAAATTGATGCACATTTTAATCAAATTGGTCTATGATCGCATAGTTCAATATATTATTTAACAGACTAGCCTTGAGTGGACTGTAAAGTCTTTGCTAGTCAGTGTTCTGTAGTTCTGTACTCTTCTCTTCTTCTTCTTCTTCTTCTTCTTCTTCTTATTATTATTATTATTATTATTATTATTATTATTATTTTTATTATTATTATTATTATTATTATTATTATCATTATTATCATGTTAAATATTATGGCAAGAGAAACTCTCTTCAAAAACCACATAAATAGTCTTATTTTCAAACTTTTATTGTATGGTTGCTATACCTTTCTATTCCTAAAGATAAAAAAACTTTATTCCAAAATATGCACTGATATATATATATATATATATATATATATATATATATATATATATATATATATATATATATATATATATATATATATATATATATATATATATATATATATATATATATATATCACAGCCTTGTTTGCACACACCTACTATATAATTTACTGGTATGGTGATGTGCAAGTGTGTATCTGCTACAACCCTTAATAACTACAAAATAATATAATTATAATATAATATAATAATAATCACGCAATTACTAAGAAATAATTCAAGCCAACTTTTCGAAAAATTATCCATACTCAAACTACCAGATATGCTTAATCTCATAATGACTAATCACAGTTTCAATCAAAATCAAAAACTGAATGTGAAATCAATTATTAACTAAATTATGATGCGTATCCAAAATGTATGAAGACCAAATCTGCGCAGCACAAACTCACATTCTGTAAGTAAAACAAAATACACGATAGCCAAATCTCGTAGAGTTATATGGTACAATGAAATTGAAAAGCGAAAAATTGAAAAATTCCCCCAAAAAACATATAAGAATTAGCAACACTTCCCACATTTCGTTAACATGTCAAAAATCACTTGCTATCAAAATACAAAATAGGTACTCTACTGAACTACTTACTTAACTACTACATAACCTACTTAACTACTTACTTTCACACTAACTCGAAATCACAAATTTTGCTATTACTATTATTGTATCGAAATTTTAAAATTATTACGGTTCATATTATTATAAATCTTGTTTTTATTATTAAAATTTTTATTGAATTTATTATTATCAGTTATTATAATTATTATTTATTTATTATTATTATTATTATATATTATTATTATATATTATTATTATTATTATTATTATTATTATTATTATTATTATTATTATTATTATTATTATATATTATTATTATTATTATTATTATTATTATTATTATTATTATTATTATTATTATTATTATTGTTATTATTATTATTATTATTTTATTATTATTATTATTATTATTATTATTATTATTATTATTATTATTATTATTATTATTATTATTAATTATTAATTAATATTAATAATAATAATAATTATTATTATTATTAATATTAATACTAATATTAATAATAATAATAATAATAATTATTATTATTAATATTAGTATTATTAAAATCGATATCATTTTAATAATCATTTGCTTACAGTTATTTCAGTATTATTATTTTTATTATTTTCTTTCATTTTTATCATCATTATTATTTTATGAAAAATAGATTAGATTAAAATTATGATTATATTGTATAATGCATTATAAAATTTGCAATATTCAAAATCTGTTTCTTATTGGAAAATTATATATTATTTATGTTTTTTATGAATAATTTTAATATGCTCAAAGAACGAATTCGGCCCTCCAGGAAGTCTATTTCAGTTTTGAATTAATACATGTAATGAACACGATGTTTGTTTATGTGAATTTGTAAATGAAAAATGAATAAAGATTACATATTAAGGATTATTATTATTATCATCAAAAGTAGTAGTCATTGCAGTATAGTAGTAGTATTAGTAATAGTATTAGCATTCTTATGGTTGAATCTTATCGTTTCAATAGTCAATATTCATTAATATATATATATATATATATATATATATATATATATATATATATATATATATATATATATATATATATATATATATATATATATATATATATATATATATATATATATATATATATATATATATATATATATATATATATATATATATATATATATATATATATATATATATATATATATATATATATATATATATTATATATATATATATATATATATATATATATATATATTATATATATATATATATATATATATATATATATATATAAAGTTGACATACTTTAAAGACTGGAGAGGCTTTAGCAAACATTTTAAGAACGTTTTTCAGACATTTATGAGGCTGTGTTTAACTTATATTTAAATGCCAAATGAAACAGTTTCAAATTAAAGATATTAAACACACACACACAACTATATATATATCATATATATATATATATATATATATATATATATATATATATATATATATATATATATATATATATATATATATATATATATATATATATATATATATATATATATATATAATATATATATATATATATATATATATATATATATATATATATATATATATAATATATATATATATATATATATATATATATATATATATATATATATATATATATATATGTGTGTGTGTGTGTGTGTGTGTGTGTATGTGCGAGTGTGGAGGTACGTGTGTGTAAGTAAGGTGGTTCTTGCCGGACTGTTGGTTGATCTTGGGATGAAAACAGAATGTAAACATGACTTTCCCAGCCTATTAAAACCATAGAACCATAAGCTTTGCTTTCTCCTTGCCAGGCAGATGATGTAGACCTGGACGATGCTGCCTCAGGTTTGATTTTATGAGGCTGTCGTCAAATGCAGAGCTAAAAGCTTTAAAGTAAAAGAAATTTAATAGCTGACAATGTTGAAAGAGATAAATAGGGAAATATAAAAACAGAAAAATTGAGAAAGATATATAGATAGATAGATAGATAGATAGATAGATAGATAGATAGATAGATAGATAGATAGATGGAAAGATAAATAGAAAGGTATGTAAACAGATAGACAGACAGATAGATGGATATATAGATAGATAAGTAGGCAAATAGATAGGTAGTTAGATAGTTCGATAGATAAATAAGCATATAGATAAATAGATAGATAGATTGATAGACAGGTAAACATATAGACAGAGATAGATAGATAAGTAAATATATAGATATATAAATAGATATGTAAATATATATAGATAGATAAGTAAATAGATAGATAGATAGTTAGATGAAGATAGATAGATAGAAAGATGAATAATCCTGATGACCTTTTTGTTCTATGCTTTTGAGATTTAGGAGAAAAAGATAAATCTAGCTTTTTCATCGAAGAAAGATAATTATAGAAGAACACATAT
>SEYY01009577.1:87500-105000 GCA_009176605.1 Armadillidium nasatum | reverse complement strand
TTTCTCTGAATATCTCATCCTGCTCTTCTCACACCCTATACTTCTTTCTACATCTCTCTCTCTCTCATTTCTCTCTCTCTCTCTCTCTCTTTCCTTTCACTATCATCAATCTTTATCTCTGATATTTTTTCTTCTTCTTCTTCTTCTTCTTCTTCTCTCTTCTCTCTCTCTCTCTCTCTCTCTTCTCTCTCTCTCTCTCTCTCTCTCTCTCTCTCTCTCTCTCTTCATCTTTTAAAAAATTATAACTCCAGCTAATATTTGTTTATATATATAGGGGTTGGAAAAAAATATGGAAACAGCAGAAAGGATGAATAAATGAATAAGACAGACGTCTACTAGCCGAAATGGAAGAGGGCGCTCAGACCCTCATGTTTGCTTGTCGTAAGTAACCTATAACTTCGGTAGGAAGTGTCAGTTGCTTTGTATTGTATTGTATTGTATTGGTTCAAGTGAGGTATGTCAAAGCTTACAAAATTTCAAGAATAATAAATTGTTGGTTATATCCTAGTAATTGAGTCCGTAAACAAAGTGGCAATGTTATTTAGTGTATTGAGAAGGAATGTGTCTAAGGTAATGAAAGCATATTGTCGTTCCAGAAAAACATGATCTGGTAAACCAGCGTGGATATAAGTTGAAATTGGGTGAGAGAAACAGACTAGGATTGTGACCAAAAACAAGAAAACAACAGCTGCAAAAGTTACTTCTAAATTAAATATCACCCTTACAATCCATGTTAGCACCTAAAAAAGGGAGGGAGAGAAATTAAGAGGCTGAACATTCATGAGCTTGGTGCTATAGCCATACATTTTGAAAACGATGTGAAAATGCCAGAAAGAGGAAAGTGTGGTGCAATACTCATAAAGATTGGACTGAAGACCAATGAAAAACTAAGTACTTTGGTCAGATATATAGACCTTCCCCTACTTCTCAACTTCCGGGTGAGTTTACGTGAAGATAACACTACTCTAGGCATATGATCAGGACTATCTCATGGCCGAACGAAGCATGGAGGACGTTCCGTCATAGTTTGGGCAACCAAATCATGGTTTTCTTCTGACACTATTATCACCATACACGATAATGTAACTGCAGGGGGTTTTTGTATGCATTTTGGGTGACCAGGATGTTCCATGTTGTAGACATTGTTTCCTTTGCTGGTGCCATTTATCAAGCTGATTGGACTTCAATTCTTACAACTCTTGTTGTCCAGTCGTTGTTTGATGAGCATGCACATGTTTAACGTCTTTCCTGGATTCACAACAGCCAATACTATGAATGAATTATTTGACAGTCCTAATTGTCTATAATGACAAAAATTTGACAGCAACATGTTTTGATTCAGGATCTTTGTCCATCACCTGTATCCATACAGACACTTGTTCTAGTTTGCATGACGAATTGCGAAACAAACCATTATGCACCATCCATTGAACTTATAATTTGTCCATTGACTTAAGAATTCAGGCGTTTTGAATGAGAAAGGTGGTGTCAGACTATATTTAAAGAAAAAATCAAGCATTTATCAGATGTTTCCATATTTGTGTTGAATCTCTCTCTCTCTCTCTCTCTATATATATATATATATATATATATATATATATATATATATATATATATATATATATATATTATAATATATATATATATATAATATATATATATATATATATATATATTATATATATATATATATATATATATATATATATATATATATACATTGCTTACCTTTTTACGTTCATAATTGTAAATTTCAGCAATTCTTGCAATTAACTTAACCTGAATGAATTATTTGACAGTCCTAATTGTCTATAATGACAAAAATTTGACAGCAATATATTTTGATCGTTATTTGAAATCGATTTTGGATGAGCGAAAAATTTTTAAAAATTTGAATTGGTTGTGACCGTTTTTTCGGTTAATTGTTTTAATGATTTCCATGTTTGAACTTGATAAAAAAGACGTTGTTTGAAAGACAAGAGGAAAGACTATACACAAACACGCTCGACGAAGAGGGAAATAGTTATAAAAAGGAGAGAAAGAGAGATAGAGAGAAATAAAGAAGGAGAGAGAGAAAGGGATAGAGGAGAGAGAGAAAGAGAAAGATAGATATATATATAAAGAAGGAGAGAGAGAAAGAGAAAGAGAGATAAAGAAGGAGAGAGAAAACGAGAAAGAGAGAGAAAGAGAAAGATAAAGAAGGAGAGAAAGAAACAGATAAGTAGAGAGAGAGAGAGAGAGAGAGAGAGAGAGAGAGAGAGAGAGAGAGAGAGAGAGAGAGAGAGAGAGAGAGAGAGAGAGAGAGAGAGAGAGAAGAGAGAGAGAGGAATAAGGATGAATGAAGAAATTTCAGAATGTAAAGTAATAAAAAATTATTGAAAAAAAAGTAATAAACGAAATTTGAAATGAAAAGAAGAAAGAGAAATGAAAGGAAAAAATATAATAAAAATAAATTATCGAGAATATCTAAAATAAAGAAAAAAAAACGAAATGAATGCAGATATAAGTTGCATTCTTAGAAAATACATAAATATATAAATAAATAGATTAATAAATAAATAAATAAAAAATTCAATTTTACAAAAAAATTTCCTACCGGTTAATAAATTAGTTCAATTTTATTTTATGATTATTTAACCTCAAAACAAATCAAAGATTTTACCTCTCACACGCACACACAAATGTACATACGCACACGTACATAAACACACTACATACGCACACACACCCCTACAAGCTCATACATAATTATACTAAGTATCTTATTCTCATATAATATATATATATATATATATATATATATATATATATATATATATATATATATATATATATATATATATATATATATATATATATATATATATATATATATATATATATATATATATATATATATATATATACCGTGATATTCCCGATGGAAATACGAAGGTGGTAGCAATGCCAAAACCATCCATTAAAATCAAATGCCGACGTGCTTTGAATTACAACATTTGGAATTCAATGGAAAATCGAAAAAGTTTGAAGTAGTATATTCGAAACCCTTTTAATGAAAAAGTACAATGATGATCATAACGGTTAAGATAGAAGAAAGGAAGTTGGAGATGGGAAGTTAATAATTAATAATAATCGAAGGAAAAACGACAATCATTAGCTTTCTTCAAAGAAAAGACCATGCTAGTAAATTTTCAAAAACGAGTGTTCATTGTTTAAGCCGTATGTATAAAGAGATGAAAGCGGTTTGAGGATTGAAAGAGATTGTTCAAATTTAGTAAGGATGGGTAACTAAAGTAATTTCTTTTAAAAAAAATTGTGTAAATATACTCACGTAATATACTAAATATATTGGTTGTACACTGTCCAAAATCTATCACGTGTACACTGTACATTGTACAAGGAACTATGTGGCATGAAGTTGAGAATACATCCCAGAATATCTAATGTCTTATAAATTTGCTTAGATAGGAAAAAAAATCTAATCCTTCCAAGCAAGATCACAAGAAGAAAAGCTCCATGAATATTAAGTACAGAAGGAGGTTTGATTTCTGTGATTTTCATTGTAGATAGATGTTGTTGCTCTTATTTCTTGTCATAGAAGATGGATTTGAGCTTTTGAGTCATTAAACACAACAATTTTTTTATTCCGAAAAGAATACACATCGAAATAAAGTTAAACAATTCGCTGTCCCAGGGTTATCCTTCTACAGTATTATTTATTGTTTGCTATTTGATTATTTTTCAAAATGAAAATAGCAAAGAAATATGGATAATTGAAGAAGAGAGAGACAGAGAATCATTATTGAACAACAGAACAAAAAATTGAATAATTATAAAAACAACAGAGTAACAGTACTACAGTTGCAGTAACAGTACTGCAGTCACATTATTTAAGAACTGTTATTCAATAGTTGTTGTAAAAAATCAGAAATAAAGTCACGGAAGGATAGAGATTGGTTCCGCCGTAGGGAACTTTTAAAGCCAGACTAAATTGAAAGCTGTTGATATGCCTATCACAGCAACAAAAGATTCTCATGAGAGTAAAAGCGAAATTCACAAACGAAGAAGTTTAAAAGCATAACTTTTGTTCAAGACTTGAAGAGACGAACGGAATACAGGAAAAAAAATGATCGATATAGAAAAAAGAAGAAAAATCTTTACACTGTAAAACAAAAGATTAAAAGTTAAAAAGGAATCTAGTTTCTAGGATGTCTAGACACCCATAAAATATTCGTCTGAGAAGTTACACTAATTACTAAGAACTTTATGAACAAAAAAAAACAAAAAAACGAGTTTTTCGAATTCATCATCAACAATATAAGAAAATAATTGTCTGTGACAGACATTAAAATAATAAAATAGTTTAAATAAAAAGAATAAAGAAATAAATACCAAATATAAATTTAAAATATCAAAGAATGAAATACTGTGAGTAAAGTATAATAATAAAAATAATAATAATAATAATAATGTTTCATATAATCTTCGAAAGAGAAATCTTATTTTATGACAGTAATATGAGGTATAGCCAATCAACCCTTATTGAATTAAGTCATAAAACTGATTAAGAAAACCAAGAGGCAAAAGCATAGAAAATTATTAAGACTTCAAATTAGAAACAGTTAAAAGCCTCTCTATACAACAAAAGCCTCTCCATATACAACAAATTTGTCTCACATAAGAGGTTCATAAAATTTAGACCAATCCTGAAAACTTGGATATATATATATATATATATATATATATATATATATATATATATATATATATATATATATATATATATATATATATATATATATATATATATATATATATATATATATATATATATATATATATATATATATATATATATATATAATATATATATATATATATATATATATATATATATATATATATATATATATATATATATATATATATATATATATATATATATATATATATATATATATATATATATATATATATATATATATATATATATATATATATATATATATATATATATATATATATATATATATATATATATATATATATATATATATATTAATATATAATTATAATAAATTAAAAAAAAAAAAATTTTTTAAAAAATAATTTTTTTAAATAAATAATAAAAATAATAATAATAATAATAATAATAATAATAATAATAATAATAATAATAATAATAATAATAATAATAATAATAATAATAATAATATAGGAATTTAATATCAGCTTTTGATTTAATAAAAGATTTGCATTTGGTTTCCAAATTTCTAAATAGTTATCTTTGAACATAGTTTAACTTCTTTAAAATTATCCTTGAAAACAATCTACAGCAGAAGTAGAAAGTATATTTATTGTATTCTCCTGACGCGTTTCGTCTCTGTACTTGAGACATCTTCAGAGGAAGTTCTTTCAATAATGAATGAGTGTGATTTAAATTTAAAGTATGCATTTTGTAATTAATTAATTCAAATAATATTAAGTTTCATTGATAATTCATTAAATTTTATATTAATATCAGGTCTACGGTTCTTAATTAATGTAGAATGCCTCCGCTATTTTTAATTTTTGCACTTTACACGACGTATATAATGTTATAAAATGTTTAGAGAAATTATGTATAGTTGACATACCATGTGTTGTGTGAAAATGGGCAAAGATCTTGCTTGGCTTGAAACGGTGTTGACGTGCCCTTTCCGACAATTTTTTTGTCGTATAACTATTTAGAAATTTGGAAACTAAATGCAATCTTTTATTAAATCAAAAGCTGATATTGAGTTCCTAAATAATAATAATAGTAATAATAATAATAATAATAATAATAATAATAATAATAATAATAATAATAATAATAATAATAATAATAATAAAAATAACAATAATAATAATAATAAAAATAATAATAATAATAATAATAATGTTTCATATAATCTTGGAAAGAGAAATCTTATTTTATGACAGTAAATTTAATACATACTTTATGCCATCTTTTTAAAAAAGAATTGATTTTTGTACGTTTGTTTTCGAAATTAATGTGTGTACTTATATGTGCGTACCTGTATGTGTGTATTTGTACATATTTACTTGCATGTGTGTACTTGTATGTGTGTACCTGTTTGTGTGTACTTGTATATGTGTATTTGTATATGTGTACTTGTATGTGTGCACTTGTTTGTGTGTACCTATATGTGTGTATTTGTATGTCTGTACTTGTATATATTTACTTGTATGTGTGTACTTGTATATATGTACTGTATGTGTGTACTTGTATATGTGTACTTGTATGTGTGTACTTGTATATGTGAACTTGTATATGTTTACTTTTATGTGTGTACTTGTGTGTGTGTTGAAGTATAAATAAGCAAAGGTATACGAATGATTAGTGTTTGCTGCATTATGTGATTACAGATTTGTTCGTTGTCTACATTATGTATATATATATATATATATATATATATATATATATATATATATATATATATATATATATATATATATATATATATATATATATATATATATATTTAGTAATTTTAATCATTTACACACTACTCACGGGTCAGGGAGTACTGACAACGAAGTCCCAGTAGACATATATTCGCGTGTCATTCAATCTTATGTTATATTTAGACTGAGACTTTATTATTATGAAATTAATTATTGTATTTTTATCGTTTAATTCCAAATGATTTTTATATACGTTTGCTTTGCGTATGAGTTAACAAACTGGGCTCTTGCGGTGACGGTTCAACTCCCAGAGGGGAAACTCTTTAAAGAAGTTTCGTCTTTTCGATTAAAGGCAAAACCAAGGAAGTGAGTGCTTTTTAAAAATAATAATAATAATAATAATAATAATAATAATAATAATAATAATAATAATAATAATAATAATAATAAAAATCGAAAAAGGGTCCAACAGAAATGATATTTTGCACCTTTTAAATTATTACTTCCTATAAAAACAAATCGTTGACGTCACAAAATCTACAGTTGAGAACTGCTTGTAGGACATGGTTCACTATGGGGAGGGTCTGTGATGTTTTGAGGGTCTTTAAATTACGTCGATAGAAGTTCCCTCGTCAATATGTCTGTAAATTTGATCCATCTTACTGAGCTGAGTTACTGGACAGTGGATAATCACGCTTTTTCCTTTGTAAATCATCTGACGGAAGATAGCCCTTATCGCCATCCTCTTTTCCGGGATGACTATATATATATATATATATATATATATATATATATATATATATATATATATATATATATATATATATATATATATATATATATATATATATATATATATATATATATATATATATATATATATATATATATATATATATATATATATATATATATATATATATATATATATATATATATATATATATATATATATATATATATATATATATATATATATATATATATATATATATATATATATATATATATATATATATATATATATATATATATATATATATATATATATATACTTTTATTCTGGTGTAATTTTATTTTATTAAAACAATTATAAGTTTGCTCAACTTTGAAATTTTCACAGAATTTTAATAAAATTGAAAAAAACAAAAATTTATGAAATTTTTTGTTTTATTTTAGAATTTCAGATTATTTTTTGGAATAAAAACTTTGAAATAATTAAAAATACCCTAATAATAATGATGACGATAATAATAATAATAGTAATAGTAATAATAATAATAATAATAATAATAATAATAATAATAATAATAATAATAATAATATTAACTAATTTTAATATTATTATTATGATTATTTTTATTTTATATTATTATTATAAATAATAATAGTAATTATTATTATTATAATTATGTATTATTATTATTATTATTATTATTATTATTATTATTATTATTATTATTATTATATAAATATAATTAAATAAAAATTTAATAATAATAATAATAAAAAAAAATAAAATTGGAAATTATTATTATTATTATTATTATTATCATTATTATTATAATTATTATTATTAAGAGCAGATGTAATAGAATTAGGTTTTAATAATAGGAAAAGCAGTTATATTATAATAATAGTTACAATATTATTATTATTATTATTATTATTATTATTATTATTATTATTATTATTATTATTATTATTATTATTATTATTATTATTATTATTATTTTTATTATTAGTAATAGTAGTAGTAGTAGTAGCAGTAATAAGGTTATTTGTATTATCATCATCATCTTTTTTATTACTACTATTATTATCAATATTACTAGAAGTTGTAATAGTAGTAATAGAAGTAGCGGTATTATTAATATTAACATTAAAATTATATTATCATTATTACAATTATTATTACTTTTCTTAATATTATCATTTCGGTTATATTATTACAATTGTTATTGCTTTTTTTTTTTTTTTTTTTTTTTACTCATTATTATTATTTGCATTTACTCGAGGGAGATTAAGAATTTCATTATGAGATTAAGGATTATTTTTATGGGATTAAGGATTACTTTTTGAGATTATAGATTCCTTTATGATATTTCCTCTCATCTTGTTAGTTACATACCCCTTAATTTAAATCCAGCTCATCTCAATTCTCTCTGCATTCTTCAATAGTAATCTTTACTGTCAAATTGCTGATCTTAATTTTCTTCATTTTTCCTGTGAGTTCAACTTCAGTGCAGTCCTTGCCAAATACCTTTGTGTTCTTCACAGAACGTGGCTCACTCAATTTCTATTTCCTTTTCTAAAGCTTTTTCTCAATCCTCTGATGTCCTAGAAATTGGCTCACTCAATTTCTATTTCCTCTTTTAAGCTTTTTCTCAATCCTCTGATGTCCTGTTCTATTCCACATTAAATTCAAACTAACTTTTAGGTATTCTATACTCTGTCTATTTTCTATACTCTATTTATTTACAAAATACCTGAACTTTTTCCTTTGTTTCACCTGTTTTTTTCCATTTCTCATTCCATTAAATTACACCTGATTTAATATTGCTGATGAAAGTTCTAGGTTCTGTCCTTTCTGTTAACTGCCGTTAATCCCATTCCATTTTTTACCCAACTGTATAAATGCTACTCTTTCTTTATATTTTTTTCTCCTTTCTACGTCCTTCCTTTATTAGTTATTACCCTTCCTAAATATGTGAAATCCTCTTCCTCTTCCAACTGTTATCAGTCAATCTCAAAGGCAGCACCTCGGCCATTTATTTCCGTTTTTATGTTTTGTTTTTCTTCTCCTTATTTCCACTTTCTTTACTTCCTCCACTTATCACTTCATTTTCTCCATCATGTCTTCTCACCTTTCTAACAACGAACATGCATAATTGGCATAGTACAGATCCTCCAAAATATCCATCCGAACTCATGCCATTTCACGTATGGCCCCTCTTATCATCTTGCATATTACCGTCAAGAAAATAACAGAAGACAAGAGACACTCCTTTTAATCACTATCGTGCTCAATTTTACAATAGTATTTTTTTCAGGTTTCTAACTTCACGGTCATTCAGCTTTCCAAGGATTCGTATGACAGATCACTCTACCTCACGATATTGGTATAACTTTATTATGATTCTGATAACTTCTCTAGCAATCCAATCCTCATCACTTTTCACACTACCTTCGTTTGTTCGTATCTCCTCAAAATCCACAAAAACCATACAAACATTAGAGACCCACTCCGTATACCCTCCTCTCCTGTTATCTAGTCTGCATGTGATTTACCTCCTCAATAACCTGCCTCTTCTCCATGTAATAATGAAATCTATGCACTTAATTATTCTTTCAAATAAATAAAATAAAATAAAATTAAAATAAAAATAAAAATAAGAATAAAAATAAGAATAAAAAATATGCTCAAATATCCAGTTTATCATAACATTAATTTCGGTAATCGGATATTTTAAGCTGTGAGGATGTTTTGACCACCCCAGTGGGTCCCAGTGGCATCTGAGAATGTCCTGTTGATCCTGGATCGGGGGTCAAGAACTGTTCTGTCGATCCTAGTTCGATCAGAAACCTCCCTTCCATCACTTGGGACGTTTTCGATGGGGGACCTACAACCCCTCTAGAGACTTATAGTTATTATTATTATTATTATTATTATTCATTATTATTTTTATTATTATTATTATTATTATTATTATTATTATTATTATTATTATTATTATTATTATTATTATTATTATTATTATTATTATTATTATTATTATTATTATTATTATTATTATTATTATTATATTATTATTATTATTATTATTATTATTATTATTATTATTATTATTATTATTATTATTATTATTATTATTATTATTATTTATTATATTATTATTATTATTATTATTATTATTATTATTATTATTATTATTATTTATTATTATTATTATTATTATTATTATTATTATTATTATTATTATTATTATTATTATTATTATTATTATTATTATCATTATTATCATTATTATTATTATTGGTATTATTATTAGTAGTAGTAGTATTATTATATTATTATTATTATTATTATTATTATTATTAGTAGTATTATTATACTATTATTATTATTATTATCATTATTATTTAATAGCTCCTTTTTATCAAAACTAGTCCTATCATTTACCATAAAAACATCCTTTTAAAAATACAACTAAGGCTATTACATTTAATTTACTTGGAAAACTGTATACTCTATAGGCTAAAAAAAAAAAAAAAAAAAAAAAAAAAAAAAAAAAAAAAAAAAAAAAAAGGTATGATCATGTTTTACACATGAAATATCAAAGTCTCGGAGTGCGAGAGAGCAGAGCATAATTAGGGACACAGATGCTCCAGCGACATTAGATTGAGAAAGTTACTCTGAAATATCAGTATAATAAGAGAGCGGTTGCTATGGCAACGTGAGTTCTTATATTTTCAAATGAATATTATGTTCGCTTCATTACTTCATTCTCGGTACCAAGTTTTCTCCTTCATTGGGTCCGATGAGAATCAGTCTATTTCCTAACTTAATAAAAATTCTTTTCGCAACTTGTGTAAATTTACTTAACGGAGATTTATACAATTGTCGTTTCTCACAACGTGCAAGTATAAACACACACACACACACACACACACACACACACACACACACACATATATATATATATATATATATATATATATATATATATATATATATATATATATATATATATATATATATATATATATATATATATATATATATATATATATATATATATATATATATATATATATATATATATATATATATATATATATATATATATATATAATCTTTATCGTTTTATGTGCCCGTTGATACCATTGATAGAATTTAGTTTGACAATAGACTATATTAATTTTTTATGATTGCTTGTTTGTAAATTGCATTATAAATTATTTTCAATTAAATATTTATTTAAAAAAAAACTATAATTAGCATTGTTTAAGCTTTAACATGCCAACCTGACCTAACCTAACCTAACCTAGCAATTTAAATATAAATAAACAGTAAAAAATTATGTTAAACTAATTTTTAACAATGATAACAATAACTTGCCAACCCAAATAAGACACAACATGCAAAATAATATGTAAACCAAATTACACAGTAGACTATTTGGACTAAACCTAAACATGCAATGGCAAACAACTGCAATCAAAGGTATATATAAATACTATTATTAACAAAGTGAAAGTTAATTTATACTCCAAACACAAATGCTAAAATTATAACTACGGTATATGCAATAAGTTGCTTGTCAAATGTTTAGACTGTAGTCAACTTTACCGCATTTAGGTTAACTTTTTATAACTAACTAACTACCTTCCTACCACTTAGGTTTAGTCAATATATATATATTTTAATATGTTCAGACCATCCATATACCTAACCAGTCCTTTCTTAAATGTTATTAGTGAACCACACTTAACAACTTTCAGCTTCAAACTATTTTAAAGATTGCCAACTCTTTTGCTGAATGCCACCAACCTGATTAAGATGGCGTGCCAACTGTTAAACTTTCATACCATGCCCCATGGTTTCTCTTCCATGGTCTACTGTAAATGATTTATTGATCTCAGTATTTTCAAGAGATGTAAAAATGTTACAATCTTGTATCATATTTCTTTTAAGGAATCTTTCGACTTCGAAGACATTTCTAACTCCATCAATCTCTCCTCAAATCTCTTACTCTCAAAGCCAGAAATTATTTTAAAGTTGTACGTTGAACTCTTTCCAGTATATCTACATCTTTACATAAATGAGAGACTCAAATTTGTGTATAATACTCTATTACTGACCTAACAAAGCTATTATACACTAATCCTTGCTTCCAAACACTAATTAGCCACTGAATCTTCTTGATCAATGCACTCAGTAATGTTTTTTCATAAATTCTAAAAGATTTGTTTGATACAATCTGCTTTTTCTAAAACCATTTTGGGAGTCATACGGTATCTTGGTGTCATCAAAATATTTCTTTATATAAATTATATGACTTTTCAATAACTTTTGCAGTAAATTTACTACCAGAGATATTAAGAAACTGGCCTATAATTTCCCAAATCTTCTATACTACCTTTCTTATAAATAGGCACAACGTATGCTGTTTTCCAGTCCTCCGGTACCTCACTAAATGCAATAAATTGTTTAAAAATAAAATACAGTGCTTTTGCTATACTTCCACTACCCTACTTCAAAAATCTACTATATGCACCATCAGGATCAGCCATTTTACTTGGGTCAATTATGGTCCAGTAAAGATTTAATTTCTTTTACCTCAATTTCAAATTTGCAAACCTATTTATTAAATTCATACCAGAACTATTAGTCTCTGAACTATTATTTTATTTTTGCTCGATAAACGCTGACACATAAATAAGGAAAATGTTAACCAATTCTTTATGTGATGTGACTAAGTTTACATCACTTTTAATTGGAGAAATTGTCCTATTAGTACTGTTAAATTTGTACAAACTTAAAATCTTTTTCATGTCCTAATTACTATTCCTTGCTAAACTGGTTTGGGTCTTTCTTATTGACTGGTTAAGTTCATTTGTAATTTTATTTTAATTTTCTAAATCCTCCTTCTTACTACCTTTGAATGAAAACATCTACGCTTTTTACTGATTTTCTCTCCTACCTCTCTATTCCACCAATAAGGTTGTCTATTCTCCACCATTAAAAAAAGAAATATTTTACTGAATATTAGTCAAAAATTGCTAGAAGTGTTTCTATACGACAAAACAATTTTAGTCTTTAAATTCATTATCCAAGTAAATTTTGCTGAGCATGGCTCGATATTTGCTGTAATCAACGTTTCTAAAAAAAAAAAAAAATTTCTTATTAATTAATTAATTAACTGCAGTTTGGTCCCAAATAACATATGCAGGTTAAATTTAATTATTTTAAGGTCACAAGCCAATAAATACTCATCGACTTTGGAACACACACACACACACACACACACACACACACACACACACACACACACACACACACACATACATATATATATATATATATATATATATATATATATATATATATATATATATATATATATATATATATATATATATATATATATATATATATATATATATATATATATATATATATATATATATATATATATTATATATATATATATATATATATATATATATATATATATATATATATATATATATATATATATATATATATATATATATATATATATATATATATATATATATATATATATATATATATATATATATATATATATATATATATTATCCTCATTTAAAGAAGGTGTTACAATATACTGAAAGATAACATATCACTGTTATTTAAGTGTTTTTTTTTTATTGTTTATTATAATGTTTTACTACTGTATTCATATTTTTCTTATCTATTTAATAGTATTTCTATTTCTATTTACAGAGCTTCACACCTTTCCCCAAAAAATAAACTTCCCAAATTTATTGTTTTTATTGTTTTTTTTATTTTTTTTATTTTCTCTGAAATTAAATAGTAATTTTTCTGAAATAAAATTTACAATTTCATGGCCAGACTTCGGTTTAAACCAGGTACATATTTAAAAAACTACTGAAGGTACGTAAGAAAGGATTATATTTTTGGAATCCTTGTCGAATTTCAGGTAGGAAAAATTGGGAAATAAAAAATAAATTCTTATAATTATTTTATTACGTAAGTAAATTTTACTTATTTTTAACTCTCGCGAGAATCGTACTTCTGGCAATGTCAGTTTTTTTTTCAATTTTTTCGAAATTGGAAAAAATGGGAAATACCCCAAATTGGTATAAATGCTCGGTATAACACCAAATTTAAGTTTGCTAGTTCATCAATTGTCGTACAAAACCATTTTTTTTTAGAAAAATTATTTTCAAACATTTTATACTTTTCCTACCTGAAATTCGACAAGGATTCTAAAAATATAATCCTTTTTTACGTACGTTCAATAGTTTTTTAAATATGTACCTGGTTTAAACCCGAAGTCTGACCCATTTTCATTATTAGTGATTTAACTTACGTACGAATGCAAATTTTTGTTACATCCCTGAAAGCAGTCAATCAGGAAATCAGTTTTCAACAAACAGACGTAAAATATTGAAGCTCATATAAAATTACTGAAATGGTTCAAATTTTAAGTACTTAATTATGGGTTTTGCTCGCTATAGTACTTTGACATAGAAACAACCTGTCAAACAAAAGCAAGATAAAAAATAATTTGGAGACCAGACAGGCACACAGGTACTTGGGTACGTATGAGACAAACATTATGAACAAGTATATATATATATATATATATATATATATATATATATATATATATATATATATATATATATATATATATATATATATATATATATATATATATAATTTCCAAAACAGTGTCAGGAAAGAGCGTGAGGCTGATTTGAGAAGAGTGATTTGCAATTGCAAATCAAAATCCCGTTAGGCCATTTTTCTGCCGAAAGTGATATATATATATATATATATATATATATATATATATATATATATATATATATATATATATATATATATATATATATATATATATATATATATATATATATATATATATATATATATATAATGACTTAAGGGTATGGTGCAAAGCAATTAAAACTGTTAAAACTTACTGTGAGAAGTTCAAACTTGGATAAGTGAAGTTGGATGGACTTATGCTTAATTTACTATTCATTACCATAAAGTTTCTACGAATGGGGGAGTGATTGACTCCCTCGAGCGCGCGCGCGCCAAAATTTCACCGCTTTCCCGCCATTTTCCCCCTTTTAATTGAATCGCAAATAATTTTGGCGCGAATTATATGCTTAATTAGTAATGTGATATTAATTAAATTTTTTTTTTTTGTGCAATTATATTATCATTTTGATTTTTACGTATGACTTTTTGAGAACATTAATTATATTACGAGTATGCGTGTATTAAATGCAGGTGTGCTCATATCTATAACTATTATATATATTGATATATGCGTACTTAAGCACTATACACACACACTATATATATATATATATATATATATATATATATATATATATATATATATATATATATATATATATATATATATATATATATATATATATATATATATATATATATATATATATATTTATATATATGTGTGTGTGTGTGTGTGTGTGTGTGTGTGTGTGTGTGTGTTTGTCTGTGTGTATGTGTGCTTGGGATATATGAACTAATGTAATACCGTGTTTGAAGTGTCAATTTTGGCAATAACGTTTTTCCTTCCCCATCAGGAGAGGATTTGTCGAACTCAATTCGGGTGCATCCAGATACCTTTAATTACAAGGGCCTCCGAGGCTCCAGACGCAGTCCAAATCGAGAGAGAGAGAGAGAGAGAGAGAGAGAGAGAGAGAGAGAGAGAGAGAGAGAGAGAGAGAGAGAGAGAGAATGATACATATTGAAGAAGGTTTCGGTAAATGTTTTCGGAACGATTGTTTCTTTATTTACGGCGCTTAATATATGGAATTAAATGGTTACTCCTATCTGTTTTTTTTTTTTTTTAATAGTTCGATTTATGTTTTATTAAATAATTACAGTTTGGATATTGTATCTATTTTGTATTGGAAGGTATCTAAAGGTAAATAATTAGTTTCAGATGTACATATTTTTATGTGTGTATGTGTATGTGTATGTGTATGTATAGTTGTGTACGGATTTTGAGGCACAAACAGTTATTTTGTTAATATTTAATTACAGAGAAAGTGAAAAGATTGAAATAAAAAGTAATTTCTATTTACTAATATATATATATATATATATATATATATATATATATATATATATATATATATATATATATATATATATATATATATATATATATATATATATATATATATATATATATATATATAGGAACCTCGATCCGCGAACGCCCCTACCAACGAACAAATCGGCCCATGAACTAGTTTCACGAACAGATTTTGACTCCACACATGAACGATGCACCGAGGTAACGCACATAGATTGCGTGCGAACATATATATACGCGTGCATTCAAATCCGCGCGTTACGGATCTTTTCTCGTATTTTTGCTGTGATTTTGTGCAAATTTAAGAATATTTTTATATATTTCCTTTAAATAAGCCCTTCATAATGGGTACCAAGAAAGTGGATGAGATTTTTATTTAAATTGGGGAAATCAGACTTGAGGTACGTACATTTCGAGGCACGAACTGAGTCTAAGAACGAAATAAATTCGTAAGTAGAGGTTCCACTATATATATATATATATATATATATATATATATATATATATATATATATATATATATATATATATATATATATATATATATATATATATATATATATATATATATATATATATATATATATATATATATATATATATATATATATATATATATATATATATATATATATATATATATATATATATATTATATTTATTTATTTCGCCTCTGGTGGGCAAAGGCCAGAGGCCTACTAATGTTCCACCAGAGTTAGGGGGAAAAGTCGGGAACATGGTCAAATTAAAGGCCGACATGACCTGATACACGGCGTTTGAAGGTGCCTAAGTCATAGGAAGTTGGGAAAATAGATGAAGGAAGTGTGTTCCAGACTTTACCAGTATAGAGTACATGTAAGATTGAGCATAGCGGTTAAGTCTGGGGTCAGAGAGTTGGACAGAGAAAGGATGAGACTGTGTAGAAAGACGAGTCGCACGAACCCTTCTTAATGGAGGAGGTATGCGACGAGAGAGTTCAGAAGAGCAGTGTCCATTGTAATAGCGATAGTTTAGAGAGAGTGACGCAACATTTCGACGGGCAGAAAGAGATTGGAGAGAATTAGTGAGAGCAGGAGAGTTGATAAGGCGAAAAGCTCTAGACTCTACCTTTTCCAGGAGAGCTGTATGAGTGGAACCACCCCAGATGTGTGACGCATACTCCATAC
>SEYY01009577.1:77500-80000 GCA_009176605.1 Armadillidium nasatum | reverse complement strand
AACTACATATACATATTTATACTGTGGATAAATTATAACTATAATTATTATACTGTGAATATATCCTAGATATATAGAGTCTATAGGATGTATACATCTATTTACAGACATACATTTGCATCAATTTACGTACGTATACAGGAAAATTAAATATCCTTATATATAAAAAGACTATACAAAATATCTGAAATGAAAAAGTATCCAAATAACTCATTTTGAAGCTCCACTCCTTTTTTAATTCCCGCGCTTTTTTTTTCTTCTTATGTCGTTAAAGTTAAAGAGAAAAAAACGCGCGAAAATCTTACTTTAAACTCACTTCATTAAGTTAAATGACACTCAATTATGATTCAATTTGGCTAAAATGAAATTCAACTTCCCTTTTTTAATAGTTGACTTCTATATACATATCTTAATTCTATTACATTATAATCCAGGCTTATTATTATTATTATTATTATTATTATTATTATTATTATTATTATTATTATTATTATTATTATTATTATTATTATTATTATTATTGGTAGAAGTAGAAGCAGAAGTTATGGTAGCAAAAATAGTAGTGGTAGTAGTAGTAGCTGAAATTATTATTATTATTAATTATCAATATTATTAAGATTATTATTAAGATTATTATTATTATTATTATTATTATTATTATTATTATTATTATTATTATTATTATTAACAGTAGTATCAATAAAGGTAGTAGAATCAGTAATAACATTTCTATTATTCTTAATATTATAATAGTGGCTGAAGAAAAAACACTATTATTATTATTATTATTATTATTATTATTATTATTATTATTATTATTATTATTATTATTATTATTATTATTATTATTATTATTATTATTATTATTATTATTATTATTATATTATTATTATTATTATTATTATTATTATTATTATTATTATTATTATTTTCATTATTATTATTATTATTATTATTATTATTATTATTATTATTATTATTATTATTGGACTCTGATGAAATACATTTAATAATTTTTATTTTGAAAAGCGTTCGATTTGATCCTCATCTTTTTTTCTCCTCACAAGAAAGGAACCTTTTAAAAATGAATTGATTTTTGTTTATTTTTTTGAAGAGTTTTCTTCCTATTTTTTTTTTCTTTCTTTTTTTTTTTTTTTTACTTTGGTCGAGGGTTTTGAGAGGCACTGGCTCTGTCTTGTGAGTGGCACTGGCACTGTTTCTTTTCTTCTTTTCCTTTTTTTTTTGACTCTGAGTTTCGTTTTATATTTCTTAATGATTGGAGGTCGTATCTTATATTCGTATTTCAGATTTCAGATGCACCATCGAATGCGTTCTTGGGAAGCATTTTTGTTTTCTTTTCAGTTTCTGTTTTTAAGTAAATATCTGTCTGTCTATCTATCTGTGTGTGTCTCCTGTGTACCTGTCTATATGTCTGTCTGTGTGTCTGTTTGTATGTCTATCTGTCTGTCTGTCTGTCTGTGTGTCTGTTTGTATGTCTATCTGTCTGTGTGTTTGCCTGTCTGTCTGTCTGTCTGTTTGTATGTCCATCTGTCTGTGTGTCTGTTCTATCTGTCTGTGTGTCTGTCTGTGTGTGTCTCTGTCTATCTGTCTGTGTGTCTGTCTGTGTGTCTATCTGTGTATCTGTCTCTCTATATCTGTCTGTGTGTCTGTCTGTGTACCTGTCTGTATGTCTGTCTGTGTGTCTGTTTGTATGTCTATCTGTCTATCTGTATGCGTGTCTGTCTATGTGTCTGTCTGTGTGTCTGTCTGTGTACCTGTCTGTATGTCTGTCTGTTTGAGTGTCTATCTGTCTGTGTGTCTGTCTGTCTGTGTCTGTCTATCTGTCTGTGTGCCTGTCTGTATGTCTGTCTGAGTGTGTGTCTGTTTGTGTCTGTGTGTCTCTCTCTCTTTCTGTATGGATATCTGTCTGACTGTTTGCATTGTTTTCCTATATATATATATATATATATATATATATATATATTATATATATATATATTATATATATATATATATATATATATATATATATATATATATATATATATATTATATATATATATATATATATATATATATATATATATATATATAAAGGGATGTAATAATAAAATGAAGACAAGTGCCTGTGTACACGCTCAATTTCTCTTTCTTGACCCTTTAATAGAAAAGTATGAAAGCCGTTTTTATGCATCGTGTCCCTTCAAATAAAAATTAAAACCTTTTCAATGCAATCTACTTCCTCTCCTCGAGTTTCTCACACTTCGTAAGGAAGGTCTCAAAGCTCGATTCATGAAGGAGAGAGAGAGAGAGAGAGAGAGAGAGAGAGAGAGAGAGAGAGAGAGAGAGAGAGAGAGAGAGAGAGAGAGAGAGAGAGTCTGAAGGATGAAGATATTGTGTGAGAAAAAGGAGATACTTAGAAAAAAATGAGAATGTGAAAGAAAGAGGAAGAAGATAAGTGGATTGGGGTAGAGGGAGAGAGAGGGAGAGGGGAGAGAGT
>SEYY01009577.1:35000-37500 GCA_009176605.1 Armadillidium nasatum | reverse complement strand
TGGCAAAAATGTCACAACAAATTTTTTCAGTTATTTTCTTATTAGAAAATAAATCCGTGAAGCGACTTTCTTATACATAACATGTCTTTTCTCTATTGAAAATTTTACTGTGACATTTTTGCCACTTGTCCCAACGATTCGTTAGGACAAATTTTGCATTGCAGGAAGTTGGTGTAAACAATAAAATAATAAAAATTTGATTGCATTATTTCAAAGCTCTTTAAGTTGATAAAAACTATTTGAGATTACTTATGTGATGTTTGGTTCCTTAAATAGGACTGTGTTTGTATGCTAGTAGTTTATACACACACCCACACACACACACACACACACATATATATATATATTATATATATATATATATATATATATATATATTATATATATATATATATATATTATAATATATATATATATATATATATATGTGTGTGTGTGTGTGTGTGTAGGTGTGTGTATAAACCAAAATAAAGAAGAAAAGAAGAAATATCATGTAGTTGCGTTTCTTCTTCCAGATCCTTTCCAGGACTCCTTCCAGACCCTATCTTGCTGTCCAATAACTCCAACTATCTCTCTTCTATAGAAAACACAAAAGTAAATGGTGAAGAAAAAAAACAGGAATTGGACGGGGGAAGGAGGAGATTTCTAGTGTGTGTGTGTGTTTGTGTGTGTGTGTCTGTGTGTTGGGTAGAGATTTGAGAGGGAATTGAAGGGAGGGAGGGATCTAACGGGGACCCAATAAATTTGTCATTTAAACGAAGCGAACCACTCTGGGAATGAAAAGATTCATCTTAATTCAGTAAAAGAAAACATAAATCTTAAGTCTTTTAAAATCCCAACAAAAAAAAAAGACGACGAAGAAGAAGAAGAAGAAGAAGATCGTAATTAAGGTAAAAAGAGGAGAGAAAAAGTCTGATGTCAGATATGAAGACGAATTGATGTCCATTTCGGGCGGTCGCCCTCTTAGCCACTTTCCAATAAACATATTGCACATTTATTATACATATAATACATTTACTTTATTAAATATACACTAAGGAATCAAACCTATACAATAATGCAATCACACACGCGCACCCCCTACAAACACACTCACACACACACATACACACACACACACACACACACACACCATATATATAATATATATATATATATATATATATATATATATATATATATATATATATATATATATATATATATATATATATATATATATATATATATATATATATATATTATATATATATATATGTGTGTGTGTGTGTGTGTGTGTCTGTGTGTGTCTGTGTGTGTGAAATTGTCTGTGTTCGTGTGTAGAGTTTCTAAATGTTAGGAGGAAATATAGAAAAATATTTAAGACTGATTTATTTTTGTATTCTTTGCGTCTTTAGTTTGATATGAAATTTTTCTCAAAAAAATGATTCTGATAATTTTGTTGGTATTTAGTGGATATGTTCGATATCAGTGGTTTTGGTGTATCCTGTTAAGAGCCAAAGGATATAATTATTTAATCGATGATTGAAACTCTCCTTGAGTTGGTTTTCGTATTATATTTGGTATCAAGTTGCTAGTTTAAATGTAGTTCTTGTATGGTTATTTTCTTTTGATTGTTTAACTTGTGCTAGATTGGTTGATGAAGTTGTTCTAAGATTTAATTTTAGATTTAGTGTGTTAATGTTAAAAGAACCTGTAATACGTATCCAGAGTTTTCAATGATAAAATTTGAGGAATTAAATCTAAGAACGAAGGAGCTTCTCCTTAAATCAAAAGGGTAAAATTGTTAACTCAAATTTGAGAGAATTTTCGGTCATACCACACCAATCATCAAGTCTCACAGTCTTTCGTACAAACGATTTCCTTATATTGGTCATTTCAGGATCACTTCCTTTGACTCTCTATATGAATGAACACTCTTTCTCAGGCTTGAAGGAAGGGAGTTTAAAATTCTCTTGAACCAAGGTCAAGGTGTTGATAAAAAAAAAATTTTCTTAACTTATTAAAAAAAAAAGGAAAAAAAAAAAAAAAAAAAATTCAAGCAGTGAACAATGTATTATAATAGATTAATAAAATCCTTCCTCGACAAAGTTTTTAAAACTATTAAGTATTATTAGATCCTTTTTAGTTACTTCGTGTTAGGATTAGCGTATTTTCCTGTTAGACCTAGGTTGAATATTATATATATATATATATATATATATATATATATATATATATATATATATATATATATATATATATATATATATATATATATATATATATATATATAGAGAGAGAGAGAGAGAGAGAGAGGGAGAGAGAGACAATGAGAGAAAAAGAGAGAGAGAGAAACAAAGAGAGAAAAAGAGAGAGAGAAACTAAGAGAAAGAAAGAAAAAGAGGGAGAGAGAGAGACAGACAGAGAGACAGAGAGACAGAGAAGACAGAGAGAGAGAGAGAGAGAGAGAGAGAGAGAGAGAGAGAGAGAGAGAGAGAGAGAGAGAGAGAGAGAGAAG
>SEYY01009577.1:30000-32500 GCA_009176605.1 Armadillidium nasatum | reverse complement strand
GCATTTTTTAAAAACTCTTAAGTTGATAAAATCTTTTTTGAGAGTTTGTTCTTCACAGTAGAAGCATAACATTTGAAAGTAATTCTGGAATAGATTGAATAAATAAGGGAGGAAGGATGTTTCGAAACGTAACGTGAAAATACATGAGAGAATGAGCATTTCAGTCAAGATATGGGTCTGATACCTGAATAGAATAAGAAAGAATCCTTGTGGAAAGTGAAATAACACAAGATCTTTTCAATTAGGGGTCTGTATAGCTCAAGAGTTAAATCATCAAGCCTAGCAAACCAGAAATATCTTCTCAATTGAGGGATCTATGTAACTCAGGAGTTAAGTCACCAGTTCTAGTAAATGAGAAATATCTTCTCAATGAAGGGACCAATGTAATTAAAGAATTAAGTCTTCAGGCCTAGCAAACTGGAAATATCCTCTCAATGGAGGGATCAATGTACTCAGGAGATAGGTCACCAATCCTAGTAAATCCGAAATATCTTCTCAATGGAGGGATCAATGTAATTCAAGAATTAAATCTTCAGGCCTAGCAAACCAGAAATATCTTCTCAATGGAGCGGTCTATATAGCTCAAGAGTTAAGTCTCCAGGCCTAGCAAACCGGAAATAACTATTCTTGGTATTTTCTCTGGAAACACAAATCTTCCTTTGGAATTTTAATTCGCTAATAAGTTTTTAAGCTGATAAACAATAAAAATATTTAGCTAAAAGATAATAATTAATATTAATTTAAATTATTGATAAATAATAATAAATAAATATTTAGTGAAAGCGAAATTTAATTAGTTTAAATAACAAATTTCGTGTTGAGAGATTTTATTTTTTTTATATATATAAATACCAACTAATTTATTTTATAATTTTTTTCCCCTTTAATTTAAATTAAAAAATACCTTTGTCAAATTGAATTTGAAAAAACTCGAATGTTTATCAACGTAATTATTAATATTACATTATTAAAATAAGTAATATACTCCTTGCTAAGAAAATAATTTGTCTTTTTTTTTTTTTTAATAGCCTTATTTAACTAATTTAAATTAAATATATTTTAGCTGAAAAAAATAAAAACAAGTTTTTTAAAAGAATTTTTCAAATGAATTAGTATTGAGGAAAAAAATTGTGGCAGCTCAGAAATGTAATTTAAGCATACCTTTCAATATATATTTTCATCTTGGCTTCACTAATTATTCGTTTATAGTCGTTATTCGGTTCCATTATTTTAAAATGGAATGATATAATTGAATGAAAAGAATTTCTTTATGATAACGACTGCCCAAATTCGTTATTTTCAAAATCGTTAAAAGAAAAAAAACAGCCAAATTTTTTTTTTTTTCTTTATTTTCAAAAAAAAAAAAAAAGTAATAAACAAATTGTGGTTAGTTTATTACGACATTTTTGATGAGTAAAATACACAATTTTTTTTCGAAAGAAAGACAATATATTTCGAAAAAGCATGAGTACAGAACATTTATTAACGCTTTCGTCGAAAAACGCTCATCATTAATACCATAATACAAGCTATTTTAACAAACCTTTACCATAAATTAAGAAATTCTCCTTCGCGCGTCATATTCGAAAGAAAAAGGGAAGCAACCTATGGCTTTGAACCCACTCAAAAATAGACTGACTGAGTATTTGTAATTATGATATATGACCCTTCGGCTTTGAAACAAGAGGGTGAGGATATTTCGCGGTTGAGACGTTGGAAAATGCTCGAACAAATACAAATGGGAACAATAGTTAAGAAATATATAATTTTTTATTTAAATTCTGGAAAGATGAGATCATAGAAGTACAATTGTTGAAATAAAGATGTTAAAATTGTTTAACTTATATATATATATATATATATATATATATATATATATATATATATATATATATATATATATATATATATATATATTATATATATATATATATATATATATATATATATATATATATATATATATATATATATACATGTATATATCTGTACCTGTAATTACTCATGATCAGGTGCATGGGATCCTGAAATCTATGAACGTCAGGAAGGCCAGTGGCCCGGATGGCATTCCCCCTCGTGTTCTGAGGGAGTGTGCTTCCGAGTTAGCGCCTGTCGTCGTTCAGCAGCTCTACTCTCTATGCCTTAATACTAATACTTTTCCTCAATGCTGGAAGCGTGCATTTGTTCAACCGATCCCGAAAAAAGGTAGCCGCTTTGACCCTTCTAACTATCGACCTATAGCTCTCACTTGTGTTCTGTCTAAAATTTTTGAAACTCTCCTAAACTCTCATTTCCTGGATCATTTGGAGTCTCATTCTCTTCTCTCAGATCACCAGTATGGCTTTCGACGCTCGAGGTCAACTGGTGACATACTTTCCTATCTTACTGATCTATGGTCTTCTGCCCTTAGGGACTTCGGGGAGTCTTGTGTGGTGGCGCTTGACATATCCAAGGCTTTTGACCGGGTATGGCATGCGTCACTGCTCTCCAAGCTACCTTC
>SEYY01009577.1:15000-22500 GCA_009176605.1 Armadillidium nasatum | reverse complement strand
TTGTCATTATTTTCGTTGTTTAATTCGAGGCTAAATTTTCGTCCTTCTTTACCAGAAAGACATTGTGGTAATTAGTCGATAAGAGAGACAGGATTATGTGATGAATAACAAAACAGAAAAGTTGGGGTTGGTAGAATTAGAAAATAGCAAAATAGTTTGTCTCAATTAGAAAATAAGAAAGGGGTTGCCAGAATCAGAAAATAGGTAAGGGGTTGTCAGGATCAGGAAATAGGTAAGAGGTTGTCAGAATCAGAAAATAAGAATTGTGTTGTCAGAATCTGGAATTAAAAAAAATTGTTTGTCAGAATTAGGATATAAAAAAGGGGTTGTTAGAATTAGAAAATAAGAAAGGGGTTGCCAGAATAAGAAAATTGGTAAGAGGTTGTCAAAATCAGGGAATAAGAAAGAGGTTGTCAGAATCAGAAAATAGGAAAGGGGTTATGAGAATCAGGAAATAAAAAGGGTTTATCAGAATCAGAAAATAAAAACGATATTGTCAGAATAAAGAAAATAAAACCGAGGTTGTCAGAATTAGAGAATAAAAACAAGGTTGCCAGAATTACTGAAAACAACAAATAGATTCTCTTTCCCAAAATTCGCATCTAACTGGTATTGTTGAATCAGAGGAGGGGAACTTTCTAGGTTGTTTCTATCTAGAATTCATTTGAGGGATCGAACCAACACCTACGAGCACGTGATTCAATCACACTACCATTACACCACGGCAGCAAAACGAAAATTTACACCTACGATAAGACATTATAACCCTCTTATTTCCAAACAGTTTTTGAAACAAATGTGACACTACATTTTCACACACATAACTCAACATTCGTCTTACGATGATCTATTTCTCACATCATGAAATACTGGGGCAATTTTGGCCACTTTTCAAACTCGTTTTCGCTTCGAAATTTTGAACACGGACGTGAAATAGGACTGTGAGGAAGGGGAGATCTTATTGAGTCTTATTTATATGATCTATGGATTTGAGTTTGACTGGAATTTATGGAACACTTGTTCATAGATTCAAGTTATTGGTGAGGGAAGGTTTTATATCTTTCTTTTCTACTTTGAAGAAATAAAACTGACCGTATTTTATTTTTTGGAAGGAAATTGTTAATAATAATATATATATATATATATATATATATATATATATATATATATATATATATATATATATTATATATATATATATATATATATATATATATATATTATATATATATATATATATATATATATATATATATATATATATATTATATATATATATATATATATATATATATATATATATATATATTATATATTATTAATATATCAATTTTAAATTAATTTATATTTATGTTTACAGGTAAATTGGTATTTATGACAAAAAAAATAATTAATATAAAACAGGTTTTTTGGTAGTTAGAAATTTTTCAAAATATTTCGTACTGGTCAAAAACGAAAAGTGATGAAATTTGGAACTCACTTGAGTGCGCTTGCCTCACTCTTTCATGTTTAAAATTATTTCATAGCTACACATAGGTTCTGATATATATATATATATATATATATATATATATATATATATATATATATATATATATATATATATATATATATATATATATATATATATATATATATATATATATATATGTCTTGTCCACAGAGGAGCTTGAGGGAGGTTCCTTGTGTCTAAACTCTAAATGTTTTATGCATTTTAACTCGTTCCTTTGTCGATTTTCACCTATGTTTCATTTCCGCATAAAAACACATACTATTTAAGCGTTATTTTCATTTGAATTGCATATTTTATGTAAACAATCCATTAAAATATTAAAATAGTAATAATACGAGTATGGTATTCGATTAAAGTGAAAGTAACGCTTTAACGGCATGTGTTATTTTAAGATTTAATAACACGTTGGAATCATCGGCAAATAATTTACGCCCAAAGTTTATTGAATTTAAATTAGAGTGATGCAACTGAAAGTAAATAGAGAGATATAGTGAGATTAGAGAAGTCGATAAATGAAAATGTCCGAGACTCTACTTTTGCGTGTGGAAAATCCCCAGGCATGCATGCCATTTTTCATATGATATCTCAATAAAGAAAAATCAACTGGATATGGTGTGAGTAAATATTTTGAAGGAGCCTCATAACTCTTCACCTCATAGAAGCATGCTTAGAAAAAGACAATGTGGTCCTTCTAAGGAAGATCAGGAGAAAAATATACACCAAGAATATTAAGGAAAGAAGAAGGTTTTAGTGTATGTTTTCAAAAAGGTTACAGTTGAGTAGAAGAATATGTATAAAAAATGAAGGAACTGAATTTTTGAGGCATTGAAAACAAACATGTTCCATTGCAGATGACGTTATTAACTTTCATAACAAGTTTCAGTGATCTGATGAAAGTCTATATGCTTCCTTCCATTCCTGACACCAGAGCCGATTTAGTGTATATATCTAGTGCTTCTAGTGTTTATATTTAGTGTATTATCGGTGACACAAATTGGATCATTTTTTCATCAAAGGAAGATTTAAAGGTGACTTACATATTCAGTTCTTGGAAAATGAATTGTATGGACTATTAAAAGTCATACCTATTGACAATGTATGACATATGTGGTTTACGTATATGACGGTGAACAGCCATATTTTAACCGAGCTGCTTGAAACTTCTTTGATCAAAAATTCTCTTTTTCTTGGATTGGTCGTGAGAAACCCATAGGGATATCCTGCACCATATTTCTTACTGTGGAGTCACTTGAAATCAATTGTTTATTCATCACCTATTCCTGACCTTCAAAGAAGGCTGCTATCAATTTCGCTAAAAACTTGGTAGTTTGGAGGGTGGGAAGGGGGGGGGGGAAGGGGAGGGGAGTCGCTGCGATTGAAATTCTGAATTCAGGTTGAGGAAGGGCTATATATATTGTATATATATATATAAATAATATATATATATATATATATATACTATATATATATATATTACAGTGGAATTCCAATATTCGTCCCTCCAGGATTCGTCTTTTCCGATATTCGCCCTGTAATTTTTTTTCCGAATTCGTCGAAAAATCAATATTCGTCCTACCTACGAAAATAACCTTAAAAATAAAAACTCTTAATAAAATCATTGTTTCTTCTCCATGTAAATTTCTTTTTAAAATTTTATTTGTGTTTAGCGTTTATTGCCTACACAGTGCGTATTACGTATTATTTATGCAGTACGCTGTTTATATGTACTGTAGTTAAATTGTACAGTGTTTGAAATGATTTCGGAGATCGATTCTAGATGAAATTTTTTTTTTGTTAAAGAATAGATAGGCAAAATCGAGTGGGAACGAATTAATCCATTTTTAGTTAATTCCTATGGGAAAAAAATATTCGATATTCGTCTTTTTCGATATTCGTCAGGAACGGATAATATATAACTATATATATATATATATATATATATATATATATATATATATATATATATATATATATATATATATATATATATATATATATATATATATATATATATTAAATTAATGGCAAATTTTAAACCACTTTTAATAAAATAATAAAAGATAAAACACTAAAACATGGTAACAGTTGAAGTAAAAAAGACTTAACAAAAGTAGAAGGTTAAAACAATTGTCACGTTACGGAAGACTGACTCGCTTCCCTCTTCAGACAACACTGAGTTAAAGGAAAAGGAAAAAGTCATTAAGAGAACGTCACCAAGTCGGTAAAAAAGCTTATCCACCTCAGCCAACTTTTAATTCTATCACTTGGTCTTCTTCGCTCACGGAATGAAAATATTTTGTAAAAATAATTTTTAGATATATGACTAAGTATGCATCCATCTCGAAAAAAAACAGATGATGTATTAAAATTATGTAAGGTTTCAATAAAGAAGAATCCAATTAATCTATTTAAACTTGTAGTTTTTGAAGAGAAAATACATTTGGAGTCATTCCTGTTTATCTGATGATGATGTTCTGCAATGTGCAAGAAAATTACATTGCTATAATTACATCTTTTTACATCTGCTTTATGTTGATCTAGTCGTAAAGATTTCAAGGTTTCACCAAAATATGAACGATAGCAAGATTTACAAGGGATCGTGTACACTCCTCCAATTTTCTTCGAGTAAAAGTGAAATAATTTGCAAGTGCAAATCAAAGGCCGACATGCCATTTTAGCAGTGGAAAACGCAATATATACCATATATATATATATATATATATATATATATATATATATATATATATATATATATATATATATATATATATATATATATATATATATATATATATATATATATATATATATATATATATATATATATATATATATATATATATATATATATATATATATATATATATATATATATATATATATATATATATATATATATATATATATATATATATATATATATATATATATATATATATATATATATATATATATATATATATATATATATATATATATATATATATATATATTTCTAATTTCAGTTTTTTATTCATTTCTCATCTTATTGTCTTTAGTTTTATTATTCACTATTGCATCTGTTATCATTAAAACCTTCAATGAATGGGGCATGACCCTTTATCTAACTTAATGGAAAGAAACGTAAAGCTGTCAGCGTGTTTATTTTAACACCTTTATCTCACAAACTATGGCTTCGAAAACATATGTTTTGATAAACGTTTTTTTAACTGTGTAGTTGTCCCCTGTTCACTGTCTAAATGGGTCCTACATTTGCACATGTTACAACATACCCTATATATATATATATATATATATATATATATATATATATATATATATATATATATATATATATATATATATATATATATATATATATATATATATATATATATATATATATATATATATATATATATATATATATATATATATATATATATATATATATATATATATATATATATATATATATATATATATATATATATATATATATATATATATATATATATATATATATATATATATATATATATATATATATATAAAAGGATCTCATTTTTTTTCAATACAAAATCAATTTGCTTACGAGAGTATTAGGCTGATAAAAACAAGCAATATAAGATATAAAATATACATTATTTTGCATTAGAGAGAAGATTATGTAAAATAAAAACAACATAACTATGCACACAGACACATACATATATATAATATATATACTATATATATATATATATATATATATATATATATATATATATATATATATATATATATATATATATATATATATATATATATATATATATATATATATATATATATATATATATATATATATATATATATATATATATATATATATATATATATATATATATATATATATATATATATATATATATATATATATATATATATATATATATATATATATATATATATATATATATATATATATATATATATATATATATATATATATATATATATATATATATATATATATATATATATATATATATATATATATATATATATATATATATATATATATATATATATATATATATATATATATATATATATATATATATATATATTATATATATATATATATATATATATAATATATATATATATATATATATATATATATATATATATATATATATATATATATATATATATATATATATATATATATTATATATATATATATATATATATATATATATATATATATATATATATATATATATATATATATATATATATATATATATATATATATATATATATATATATATATATATATATATATATATATATATATATATATATATATATATATTCTAATCGCAGCATTTATTTTGAAAATAAAGCTTAAAAGATCAAATATCATGTTAAGTACTTTAGGTTATACCAAAAGAAAGCAATATTTTTTTTTTAAGAAGAAAAATTAATTTCTGAGAAGTAGAAAAAAAGAGAAGAAAACTTCCTAGCTTTAAATTAAGACACAAATTGAAAGAATTTCAAGTGTCGCTGAACAGGTTAAAAGACGGAACAGAATAGGATATATTGTCAGGGTGTTTATCCAAAAAGGATTTATTAAGGACTTAAGTTTTAAATTTTTAGTTAAATAGATTTGTTTTTGTTCACTAAAATGTAAATTAGGATTAAAACTCCAAATGTTGTAGAAAAAGTAATGGAAAAATTAGGCGGTAAATCAGAACAGGCAGCAAAACCACCGTTGTCTACCTTGAACTTGAAGTATTTCCTCAGTGAGAAAATGTTTTGAAAAAAATAAATTCATACTTCATATCCTCAAAAATTTAGTTTGGCAAAGTCGAAAGGAAAAATTAAAAAGACTAATAATGTTTTAAAGAATGAAACAGTGTTATACTTGTTTGAAAGGAAAATTCCAAATACTTTCAATAGTGTTTTGTCAAATAATTAACAAAAATGATCTCCAAATTCAACAATGAAGTCCTTATTTATGTAATAGAAAACAGTTTACAAATCAGAAATAGTCAGACTATAGCTTCGGAATTGCTTAAAGTTCAATGAAATTATTTTTCACTAAAGATCTGCTTATGTGACAAATTTTTTTTTTTTTTTACACATCACCACCACTCACGGGCAAAGCCCTATTCCAAGGAGGGGATGTTAAAAGAATAAAAATGAAAGTAAAAGAGCACATAATCCAAAAAATGAAAATCACCCTTACAGTACCCACCTAACGCAAATTTCTTAGGTGAGCGCAGACGCGGGCTTTAAAGAAATTGAGATTAAATGCAGAGGGAAATACAGAAGATGGAAGAGAGTTCCACAAAACAGAGGTGAAAGGAAAGAAAGAGGCACCACAGCCGACAAGCCTAGAGTTGTCTATGTCCACGCAAAATTGATGCTCGGACATTGCACTCCTTGTGCTGCGAGGATGCCGTAAAGGTGGAGGTACACGGGTGGATAGTTTCCTCGAGCATTTGCCGCTGTAGTACCTATAGAAAAGAGACAAGGCACCAACATCACGTCGCAAAGATAAAGAGTCAAGAGAATTAGAAAGAGCGGGACAGTTTATGTCTTTTAGCCTTTGACTCAACCCTATCCAAAAGACGGGTGAAACCTGAGCCACCCCAGATATGAGAGCAGTACTCCATATAAAGGCGGATGAGACCCTTGTATAATTGGAGTAACTGCGAGGAAGAAAAAATTCTCGCAGTCTAAACAGAACTCCCAGCTTCTTTGAAGCCGCCCTAGGAACCATTGTGATATGAGGTTTCCAAGAAATTTTTTTATTTATGTGAAGGCCAAGGATGTTTATATTGTCAACAGTAGAGATGGGAGAACCATCGAAAGAAATAGAAAAGTTAGGAGGTGTCTTTGAGAGGGAGATTTCTAGAAGTTGAGTTTTTAAAGAGTTGAATATCACAAGGTTGAGACGACCCCACTGGGAAATTCCAATCCAGATCTGCAAGAATGGAATCAGAAAGATGAAG
>SEYY01009577.1:5000-10000 GCA_009176605.1 Armadillidium nasatum | reverse complement strand
TTCATTACATAATAAAAAATAAAAAATAAAAAAAATAAAAAAATAAAAAAAAAAACCCTGCAGCTTCCCAGCGTGTGAATCTGGGTTTGCCACTATTGTAAATATATATTAATAGAAATTCAAAATTCAAAATCACAATCCCGATCCCTAATCCCGAAAAAAATCGTATCCCGAATAATTTTCAATCCAGTACGATCACTGTATATATATATATATATATATATATATATATATATATATATATATATATATATATATATATATATATATATATATATATATATATATATATATATATATATATATATATATATATATATATATATATATATATATATATATATATATATATATAGATTTCGTGTTTGCTTTAGATTTTCATTAATATATTTTGTTTGATTTAGCTCTTAAATATATCTTTATCATTTACTCCTCTGGATTCCCAGTCTCCGTCTTTATCTATCTATCTATCTATATATCTATCTATCTATCTATCTATCTATCTATCTATCTATCTATCTATCTATCTATCTATCTATCTATCTATCTATCTATCTATCTATCTATCTATCTCTCTCTCTCTATGTATGTCTGTCTGTCTATCTGTCTGGCTATCTGTCTATCTATCTATCTGTCTGTCTGTCTGTTTGTCTGTCTGTCTGTCTGTTTGTCTATCTGTCTGTCTGTCTTTCCTTATCACATTCTCTCAGTCTCTTATTTCATTATTTTGCAAAGAAAAACCCGCGTAAACAAAAGTTTCCATTTAAATATTTCCTTTGCATTGTTTGGCCGACCTCAGAAGCGTCGTTGCGCAAATTTTTACTTTTGTTTCCTTGCCACCGACTATCTTTTAGGGAACAAAAAAGCAAAATATATTAACAAACAACTCTCTCATATATATATATATATATATATATATATATATATATATATATATATATATATATATATATATATATATATATATATATATATATATATATATATATATATATATATATATATATATAGTACTTTACTTTGTCTAAAAATATAGAAATAGTAAATGCAAATAGGTAATGTGTTATAACTAGTATAGTATTATAATTGAAACTCTTCTTACAACACCAAATCAGCATATAATCCTAAGTTAAAATTTAAAGATAGGAAAAACGAAATTTGCTTCAAATTTTAAGATTCTCAACTGTCACACCCAACCTAGATCAATATGCAGGCTTCCTAAAATCCTAAAATAGTAAATATCGCACAAAGTACAATAATTATTTAGAAAACTTTACGAGCGCTTGTGTATTTCCCTAATCAATACTGAATACGCTTATCAACCACTCAGCTATGCTAGCATCGAAAGTACTTATCCTTTTGATGTTTGAAGTACTGTGACTCTCAGATAGTAGATCGATCAATTTGCGTTATGAAAGTTTAGTATACTATCCTTCTTGTAGATCCTAGATGGTCTAGAATGCTCTCCTAGAAGGATAGAGCACTTCTGTGAATATCAATATATAAAATGTTTATATTTTTGACAGAAAACATGTAAATATGCAACAAATAAATTGGTAAACTTATAAAATAAACAAAATAAAATAAATAAACAAATAAAGAAATATAAAAAAATATATATAAAGTTTTTTCCTTCAGTTCTGCTTCTTTGTATTTATATAAAAAGAATATTAACGTTAATAAAATAGATATAAAATGAAAAGGAATATTCTAAACTTATTAAAATACTTTCCATGTAAATAGAAAAAATACATTAATAAAATGGAAGCAATATTCTATATTTATTTAAGTAATTTTTATTTACTCTATGATTAAAATCTATTATGTTATTCGTTTTTAATATAATTTTATTATTCCCATATTTGCCTTCCACTATTTACAATGTTTACAAAAAAAAAAAAAAAAATTTTTTAATCAAAATAATGAAAATTTTCTTTTCAAATTTCATATTGTTGATTTTTTTTTTTTTTTTTGGCTAAACCTTCTTTTTTGTGTTGGGAATACAATTGCATTCCAGTCGATTCCTACTTTTAATTCCAGGACATTCCTGGATTTTATTTCATTTTACATATTTTACTCTTTTTTTTCTTTTTTTTTTTTTTCTTGTCAATTGCAGATTTTTTATACCAATTGAGTGCAGGTTTTTATGTAAATTCAATTCAGATTTTTACTTCAAAAACATCTTTTTCAAATTTATGTTTAAAATTCCAATCATCATTTGGGAAGCAACTTTGTCTATATTTAACGTATAAACTCTAAACTTTACAACTTTTTTTTTCAAAAAAAATTAAAAATAAAAAAATAAAAAAAAAAATAAAATATAAAAATAATTATAAAACATTTTTTTTTTTTTTTTTTTTTTATTTCAGATTTTTCATTATATTTTTTTTACTTTTTGTGTACGAGTGATATAGTTATTTCAAAATTTTAATATTGTTTTATTGAAATGTAAGTTTCAACATTTATTAATTAATGAAGGATTTTGAAATCAATTATAATAATAATAATAATAATAATAATAATAATAATAATAATAATAATAATAATAATAATAATAATAATAATAATAATAATAATAATAATAAATAATAATAATAATAATAATAATAATAATAATAATAATAATAATAATAAATAAAACAAAATAATAAATAATAATTATAATAATAGATAATAATAATACTAGTAATAATAATAAATAATAATAATAACGATAATAAAATAATAGTAAAATAATAATAATAATTATAATAATAATAATAATATTAATAATAATGATACATATAAAAATAATAATAATAATGATACGAATAAAAATATTAATAATATGAATAGAATGATAATAATGATAATAATAATAATAATAATAATAATAATAATAATAATAATAATAATAATAATAATAATAATAATAATGATAATATAATAAATATTTTAAAATAATATTGATTAAAGAAAAATTATTATTGATATTATTATTATTATTATTATTATTATTATTATTATTATTATTATTATTATTATTATTATTATTATTATTATTATTGTTTTAATTATTAATTAAAATTGCAGTATCAATAATAATAATGATATTCTCTTTATATTATGGTTTTCATCGCAGTAGCTAATATTTTGCAGGCTTTATATATATATATATATATATATATATATATATATATATATATATATATATATATATATATATATATATATATATATATATATATATATATATATATATATATATATATATATATATATATATATATATATATATTTCTCGTATTTCAAATTGGGGCTGAGAAAACATGGTCGTTTTCATTGCCTCAAAAACTAAATTCCTCCATCTTTCTACTCGTCACAATCTTCAACCCAACTATGATATCTTCTTAGAAAACACTCAACTCAAACCTTCATCTGTCCTCAATATTCTCTGAGTTTCTTTATCTCGTGATATTTCTTGGAAGGATCACATTATTTCTCTTTCTAAACAAGCTTCTAAGAGGTTGGGTGTTCTGAGGCGCCTTCGTGGTTTTTTACGCCACCCCAGTTGGTTACTCTGTATAGGGTGTTGTTCGCCCAGGTATGGAGTACGCCTCTCACATCTTGGGTGGTTTCATACACACACAGCTATTCTCGAAAAGGTGGAGTCTTGGCTTTTCGTCTCATCAATCCTCCTGCTCTTACTAACTCTCTCCAGTCTCTTTCTTCCCGTCGAATTGTTGCATCACTTTCTCTATACTATCGCTATTACGACGGACATTGCTCTTCTGAACTCTCACGTCGCATACCTTCTTCATTGATAAGGGCTCGTGCGACACAACTTTCTATACAGTCTCATCCTTTCTCTGTCCAACTCTCTGACCCCAGACTTAACCGCTATGCTCACTCTTACATGTACTCTACTGGTAAAGTCTGGAACACACTCCCTTTATCTGTTTTCCCAACTTTCTTTGACTTACACACTTTTTTCGGGTCACGTTGGCCATTAGCGAACAGATCCGGAATATTTCCCAACTCTGGTGGAATTTGGTAGGCCTTCGGCCTTTGCCCACCAGAGGAAACATAATATATATATATATATATATATATATATATATATATATATATATATATATATATATATATATATATATATATATATATATATATATATATATATATATATATATATATATATATATATATATATATATATATATATATATATATATATATATATATATATATATATATATATATATATATATATATATATATATATATATATATATATATATATATATATATATATATATATATATATATATATATATATATATATATATATATATATATATATATATATATATGTGTGTGTGTGTGTGTGTGTTTTTTAAAAGCTTGTTATTATAGTACTTAATTATTAAGAGCAATTTACATTAAAAATAAAAATAAAAATAAAAATAAAAATAAATATGAAAATAAAAATAAAAATAAAAATAAATATAAATATTAATATAAATGTAAATATAAAATAAAATAAAAAAAGGCAAAGAGCATAAATGCAATTGAATTAAGTACTCATAAATTGAATATATAAATACACTTTTAAATAATGTATATTAATCCCTTAATAGAGATTTAGTTTTTTAAGTAAGTAAAAAAAAAATAAAGAAAATGTTTGTTTTTAGATACAATATTCAAACTGTTTGTTTTCTAAAAGAAAAAAAAAACAAACAAAAAAAAAAAAAAAACATGAAAGAACATTTAACCATTTTGTTTAATGCTGAAACAAACTCTTCCAATTTCAATTTTTATTTATTAAAAAATATATCCAATGATCCCCACCCAAAATCTGAAGCCCCCTCTTAGTCTCCCCCAAATTCTGAAAATCCCAGGGCTCCCCTCCCCCCAAAGCTCTCAAAGTCTCTACTCTACAAGTGAAAAAGATCTCGAGTATTTGTTCTACAGATTGGAGAAGTTTTAAAGTTTATAAAAAAAGTTCATAAAATTTACTG
>SEYY01009576.1:207500-210000 GCA_009176605.1 Armadillidium nasatum | reverse complement strand
TTGATAGAACACCTCCCCACAAATTCCATCCTCCTTCTTATCTTTTCGAAAATTAGTATAATCAAGAAAATTAATCAGTTATAGTATTGAAATTAGTATAATAATGATTAAAAGACTTAGATCATGTTTTAGTGATACCCAAAATCAGAGGTTGCTTATCAAAAAATAAGATAAACGCTTCAAAAATCAGGTAGTCTCTTAAATTTAGCATTAAATAAAAATTATATTACTTTTTATTTAATTTCCCCAAGTCCTGATAAGTTATTTTTGAACATTGTTTAATTTTCCTTAAAATTATTCTTGAGAATAATCTACAGCAGATGTAGAAAGTATATTTATTGTAATCTCCTGACGCGTTTCGTCTCTGTACTTGAGACATCTTCAGAGGAAGTTTTTTCAATAAAGAATTTAATGAATGTGATTTAGTTTAAAGTATGCATATAAAAATAATTAATTCAAATAATATTAATTTTCATTGATAATTCATTAAATACACCTAACATCTGGTGATTAACCCAGTTACGTGGAGGTATTTGGGAGAGCATCACAAGTGTTGAACTTGTGATGGTTGAAGGGCAGTATTTTTTCTGCCTGGAGGACGGCATATGCCCTTAGTTGGTGAAGTCCGCTCTCAGAAACAAAACAAATAAGTCATTAAATTTTATATTAATTTCAGGTTTGCTGTTTTTAATATAGAATGCCTCTGTTATTTCCAATTTTTGAACTTCACACGATGTTTATAATGTTATAAAATGTTTAGAGATGTTACATATGATTGATAAGTCATGTGTCGTGTGGAAATGGGCAAAGATCTTGCTGGGCTTGAAATGATGTTGACATGCCCTGTCTGAATAATTTATTCGTCGTACAGTCTGACTTCAGGGCAGTTTTTTAATAATTAATTTTCAACTTTTGCTTAATTAAAGTATTTGCTTAAAAAAATGGATTTATAAAATTTATTGAGGAGCAAGAAAACTTTATAATATTGTACTTTTTAATATAAACAATAAAAGATTTCCTGTTTTACAATCAATATAGAAAAACATCTCTTTAAATTATATATTTGAATTAAAAGCTGGGGGGAAGGGGGTTGGAAATTAAATTTTTACTATTTAAAGTACAAAGGAAAAATTTGGAATCTCTCAATTATTGGGCGAGTTGCGCATTTTCGAATTCTTGTCAAATTTCTGTAACTTTTATAGATTTTGAGATACATACCCCCTTCTCACTATTCGATATAACTTTTTTATTTCTTGACGGAACTTCTCCAAATTTTCAGAAGCTCTAGAAAAAGGGTATATCTAAAGTTCGATAGTAAGACATTTTAGATATCTTTCTCTAAATACACGTTGTAAGGTAAAAAGCAAGAAACAAAGTTTGAAAATTTTGAAACTTTTTTTTTTTTGTTCAATTTCAAAACATCATTACTTTTCTTTAAGAATAGATATCTAAAATGTCTTACAATGAAACTTTAGACATACCCTTCCTCTACATTTCCTGAAAATTTGACCAACTTTGGTCAAGAAATAAAAACGTTATATTCGAAACAGTGAAGGTGCCACAATTAACTAAAAAGTATAGCTCACTGTTTAGGATATAACTTTTTGCTACAGGAATTGTAGAGAAAGGGTATATTCTAAAGTTTAACAGTGAGATATTTTAAATATCTATTCTTGAAAAAAAGTAATGATGTTCTGAGATTTTTAAAATAAGTTTTCAAAAAAAATTTTTTTTCATTTTACCTCACAACGTGCTTTTAAAGAAATATATCTAATATATCTTACGATGAAATTTTAGATATACCCTTCTTCTAAAGTTCCTGAAAATTTGGACAAGTTCGGTCAAGAAATAAAAAAGTTATATCGAAAAAAGTGAAGAAGTATGTATCCGAAAATCTGTAAAAATTACAAAAATTTGACAAGAACTCTAAAATGCGTATCTCGCCCAATAATGGAGAGGTTACAATTTTTTTATTTTTTTTTATACTTCATATAGTAAAAAAATTTATTCCAAAATATAATAATCGACAATAAAAAATGTCCGAACGTACTTTTTAATTAAAATCAAATTATTAATTTTTTTTTAATTTAATATTTTTATCTTTTATGTATAAAAGTTCATTTTCGTTAATTTTTGAATCTTCACCAAAAATTATATACAAATTTTACCAAACAATAATAATAATAATAATAATAATAATAATAATAATAATAATAATAATAATAATTTTGAACATTAAAGTTATTATTATTATTATTATTATTATTATTTATATATATATATATATATATATATATATATATATATATATATATATATATAATATATATATATATATATATATATATATATATATATATATATATATATATATATTATATATATATTATATATATATATTATCCCTTAGATTACTATTATCAGTGTAGGACTCCAGTCCAGCCAACTTTTTCCAATGATTATACTCTATATTTTCAATAATGTGAAATAAAAGTAACTT
>SEYY01009576.1:180000-197500 GCA_009176605.1 Armadillidium nasatum | reverse complement strand
TTATTATTATTATTATTATTATTATTATTATTATTATTATTATTATTATTATTATTAATTTTAATTTTAATTAAAATTTTGTTTTCTTTTCAGTGTGACGTACGATTGCCAAATGTGATCCGAGTTGCCCCAGCTCCTCTTTACAACTCTTACAGAGATGTCTTTGAGTTTGTCAAAATTTTCGAAGAAGTTTTGCACATTTGTCAAGCAAAGGAATCTTGAATTTAAGTTTAGTCCAGTTGTCAAGTAAACGTGTTTTAAAGTTAATTTTTTATCCAATTGTCAAGTAATTATATCTTGACAATGTATATTGACAAGCAAATGTCATTTATTGTCCAGTTGTCAAGTAAATTTATCTTGAATTAAATTTAATATTCCACTTGTCAAGTAAACTTACTTTTGGTTTAAATTTACTGCTCAACCGTCAAGCAAATACATCTTATATTCAGTCAAGTTGCCAACTAAATGTATCTTTCCTTTGGATATGTAGATTAATTTAAATTTAAATTAATTTAAATTTACCATACAATTAATTAAGTATCTACTGACCAGTTTTGACAAGCAAACATACATATCTTCAATTTAAATTAACTCTAATTGTCAAGAAATTGTCAACTGTCAAGTAAATTAATTTTGAAATTTAATTTACTGTGATTCTGTCAAACAATCTTGAAAATGGCAATATATGGCAATTATAAAAATGGGAATATATGGCAATATATGAATATATGGCAATTATAAAAATGGTAATATATGGCAATTATAAAAATGGCAATATATGGCAATTATGTTAAATCGATGTAATTTTAAGAGAACAATATCATATTTTTATGTATTTATATATATTTTTATATATTCTGTAAGCTAGAGAATAATTATTTGAAGTGTGATTTATGTGAATTTGTCCATAATTTTCTATGTATAATTACCTAGAACCACAGTTAAAATAAATACGAAGGGTATTTCTACTTATTTTAAGTGCAAAAGATGAATATTTTAATTATTTTGGCATGGCTTTCTAACTGACCCAGAAAACATACGGAGTTGGAATTCCAAAATTGTCCAGCGTTGTCGACATTGAAAATCAGTTTCAGTTCCAGTTCTAGTTCCAATTCCAGTTCCAATTCTAGTTCCAGATCCAGCCTACGCTATGACCATAGCTGATTCCAATCAATGTTTCCTGGGGTTACAGTTTAATTAATGAGTTTGATTTTTATGATTATTAATAAAAACAAATTAAAAAAGTCTTAATTTTTTCTTCTTTCTTAATCCTTTATTCTTAGCAATATGTATGACACATATGTCATACCTGACGGGAAAACGTCAAAGGCATACATTAATTTACAAGAATTATGGAAGATTAATTTAAGAAGCAGGTTAAAGGCCAATATGACCCGATTTTAAACATAAGCAACTCAAAGGAAGTGATGAAAATGGAAGACGCAAGTGTTTTCCACTCCCTGTCAATGGATAAAACAAAACAAAAATGAGCATTGTAGTTTTTAGTCTTAAGCCATAGAGTTGAACAGATAGAGTATGAGATTGTGTGGAAGTGCAAGTCTAGATTAAATTCCTCAATGGAGGAGTTTGTGCAACAAGAAAGTTTAGAAGACCAGTGGCCGTTATAATAGCGATAACAAAGAGAATGAAGCAGTTTGCCGGAAAAGGAGTGGGAAAAGGTCAATAAGATGCCGAAGAGTAGATAAGGAAAAAAAAATACATTCCAGCCCTTCAGGAAGATTTGAATAAATGGAAACAGCTCGAATATATGATGCGTACTCCATACAAGAACAAGCAACACCCCCTTAGAAAAGTTTTGATTGTGTCTCAGAACACTCAGTCTCTTAGAAACTTATTTAGAGAAGAAACTTAATGCATACGATCCATCAATAAAAGAATACTAGAAAGGGAAATAATTAGAATCCTAAGGACATGAAGATTCAGTTGTGTGATTTCACAGAAGATGTCATTATTCCTGTAGAAGATTTCATAAATATTAAATAGTCTTTGCAAAAGTGAAGTACTTTACTGGCACAGACAAAAAAGTTTTAAGATGAAGTAACTGAATTTTTGAAGCATTGAAAAGAGCTATATAAGTTAGTCTAAAACAACCTTATCCCCTAACATTAGTTATATATTGAAAGAGGATGTGTCTTCCCCATAAGAGTGGATATATATATATATATATATATATATATATATATATATATATATATATATATATATATATATATATATATATATATATATATATATATATATATATATATATATATATATATATATATATATATATATAGGCTTTATTGAAGATCATTATCCTCAAATATCGATATTTGTAAATATCGATATTTGATTTGATATATCGAGATCGCCCCTATCTCTTCGGTCTGCGGAAAACATGGGAAATACCCCTAAATCATCTACAGGAAATGTAGTCAATGACATTTCATCATCACTCACGGGTCGGGGGGTACGGGGGGGGCAGTGTTTTTTTTTACATGGCCTTCATTTTAATAAAATAATCGATACTTCATAAAAAAATCGATACTTCATAAAAAAAATCGTTTGAAAGATGAGGATACTGATCTTGAATATATACCATATATATATATATATATATATATATATATATATATATATATATATATATATATATATATATATATATATATATATATATATATATATATATATATATATATATATATATATATATATATAATAGAAGTGTTATCAAACTTTCTATAGTTTCCCATGAAATACAAAATTTCAAAGAAAATTGTAAAAAAATCTATTTTTAAGAGATTCAATTATATTATATTTAATTTGTTTTTGCTCTCTCTCTCTCTCTCTCTCTCTCTCTCTCTCTCTCTCTCTCTCTCTCTCTCTCTCTCTCTCTCTCTCTCTCTCTCTCTCTCTCTCTCTCTCTCTCTCTCTCTTCCAATGAATACTTATTTTATTTCTTTTAATTCTATTATAAGGTACTCTTGTTTGAAAATTTGCTGACTCAGCTTGATTCCTATCTATGATCACAGTTCAAATAAAGGGTCGATATGTCTTACATAACATTATGAAAATATTTAACAAATTTAATGAAAATGGCGGAAATATGACTACATTTATGTTTGCGTTTTGCAAATGTAAAGTTACAAATTTTTTATAATCTTCCTGTCAATTCATTCGCAATGTCGCCTTTTTCCCTTTACGATAAAATGCATGCATTCAAATGGTGGCTCTTCCTATATAAAAATATCCATAGGTTTAGTTGAAGAGCTAATAGATCCTTTTCTCTGCATATAGAAACTACATAGGTCACATAGGTTTTTTCGATACATAGACGAACATCAAATTAGTGATGGCATAGATCTTATAAACAAATACCCTGTAAGTTTAATAAACTTTAACTTATGTGTGACCAAATTTACACCTGTTGAGGTCTCTAGCTATCAGTAGGGTTCATATATATATATATATATATATATATATATATATATATATATATATATATATATATATATATATATATATATATATATATATATATATATATATATATATATATATATATATATATATATATATATATATATCATCAATTTCGTTGAAATTAAACAATCTACTCTCTTCTGTTTTTTCAACAAATAACTTTTTTATCTTAAGATCCTAATTTAAGATCACACACTTTATGACACTTTGGAAACCTAAAATAATACTTTTTTTTTCCTTCCTTATAGAATTGAAAATGAAACTTTACAGATGAAAACGATAATTCATACATTGTTACAAACTCTCTTGAAATATGAATGCAATTGCGAAAAATAAAAAATAATTTAAAAAAAAATACTTGCCAATAAACCTTGTTATAAAATAAGTTAATTTTGTTACTAAAAACTGTTGAGATTTTTTTGTAGAAGTGTTTTCCTTGGATTAGTTATTAACTTATTAGGATAAAATTTTTCATAAATAAATACAGATGTTTCTTGGATATTTTAAATGTATTTTAACTTTCTCTGGGTAAAAGTATTATCATAAATATGATGCTCATTTGTTAATATGTTAAAATATAATTTTAAAAATAAAATTAAAAATGGAAATAAGAAAATAATAAATAAACTTTACTCAAAATCTGTCATTTATGTATTTCCTTTTTAAATGTGAATTCGAAGTGTTCTAATAATGATATTAGGCAATTAAGGAAGAAAAAAAACTTTTAACAGCATTAATTGCATTGTTATTCTTTATAGTTGTATTTAATTACTGTGTTTAAAGTTACAGCACTGCGAAGCTATTGAAAATTTTAATACTCACTCTTCAGTAAGACAAGGCAATTAAAACTACACCAGTGATCATCGAAGAATTATGAAATATAAAATATGAAAGTTATATAATACATGTTCTTTGAAAAAAATGCGCTTTTTAAATTTTAAAGGTGTATTTTAATGTTTGAATTTTTAAAAGCTTGTTTTAAAGTGAGTTTCAAAAGGAGAACTTTTGATTATGAATCAATATGTATTTATAATGTGCCAATAAGATTAGTTAAATCTTACAGTTTTACGATTGAGTCTGTTTGTTGCTAATTTAAAATAGTCAGGTTTAAAATCAACAATAGATAATTTAATTTATAAATAAATAAATATAAATTTAAATATGAAATGGCTTGTATAACTTTGGAAAGTTTCATTGTGATGTAAGCATTCTTTAAGTTATTTAGACAGTGATTACATTAATGAGTTATCCCTTACATTTTGTTACTGCTGTAAAGCCTCAAGAAGTTAAAAGATTTGCTATGTACTCATTATATTTACCATTTTTTTAAAGGAAACTTTAAGCTCTGCACTATATTATTGCTATGAAATCAAGTTTGGAAGCCACAATGTTATTTACATCGAGGTTGGCTAGGAAATTTCACATATTTCCTCCCGTACCATTGGCAGTTAACTATTTGTTTATTTTGCGATGGTCACCTTGAGTAAAAAGGTTGAATATTTGATATTGAGTTATTGATTTTATAAAGGAAAAAAACTGTGATAGGGTTAAAGTTGTTTTTGCTGCTAATATTTCAATTAATTCGTCAGGTGACCATTGCTTCGACTTTTGTTGCGTTTCTGATCTTTTAGAGATATTAGCTAACCCAGAACCATCTCGGAGCATGTCCTAGTACCACCAAGGCCTAGAAAAGTAATCTAGTTACAAGTTCTTGCAAAATAGTCAATGTATTTGGTTTATGAATTAACTATTATATGCATTATTAGGTTCTTCCAATCGCAATAAGGCACATTTGACATTTTTACATAATTTGAGCAGCAGACCTAGACCAATTAACCAAGGCTAACTTTTAAATTTTCATATTTAGTTATAATTAAAGTTATGAACTCGAAATGCACAGTACATTGTTTAAAACCATTAAAGAAACAATTTTTTAAAAATGTCTAAAAAGTATTAAAATTAGAATGTTATTCAGAAATGTTGCAAAGTTTTATAAATTAATAGGTATAAAAGAAACTATAAAAAAAAATATTTTTAAAAAAATATTAAAAATGAGTTGATTTTCATAAAAATATTAACTTATTTTGTTTTGGAGATTTTTATGGTAATACTTGGGTTCAACTGAGCATTTTTTTCTTATATTGAAATTATAAAGACGAAATGATCTGAAATCAATTTTTTTCTATAAATTGAGGCGCAGAAAATGATTTTGCATACTAAAAATAAAAAAATAATGTAATTAACAAAAAATTATAACTATGACTATTTAACAATACATTGTATGACTTCAATAATGTATTATAATGGATGTGTATTAGTAAATTGTTGCATCAGTGTCAGAGTGAATTTTATGAAATTGTATAACTAATTCAGAGCTAAAAAGTGGTAAAAAAAAAAAAAAATTTTTTTTTTTTTTTAATGAAAGTACAAAAAAGAAATATGAAATAAAATAAATTAAGAATATTACTTAAAACTATTTTACAATATGTCACTAAAGTTGTACAATGTGTTGTTAAATAGTCGTAGTTATAAGTCTTTCTTACCAGATATTAAAGAGTATTTTGGTATTTTTAATGTGTAAATTAATTTTCCTTACCTCAAATATATATAAAAAAATTTTTTTTTTTTTTTTTTTTTTTTTTTTTTTTATTTATTTATTTTCAATATATTAAAAAAAAAATGCTCAGTTAAACTGAGTATTACTGATTTTATTTATATATTTAAAAGTTTAATAACTTTTTTTTAATTCTAATGGAATAATAAATCTTGGAATTAATTATAAAAGTGAGAAAGTGATTAGTTAGCTTTATGATGGTTATATTAAATTACTGAGTTCTGTGCACAGATTAGTGCTACCGTACTTATTTAAGAAAAGACATATACTAGGGAAAGTTTAGTACAGAGCAACAAGAATGATTTTTGGATTTAAAAAAAGTTAACAATAATAATTTTTCAATATAAAAAAAAGGTTTTACAAAAATAGGCTAAAAGAACTAGAAATTTATTCTGTATAAGGAGATTGTATCAATTGAGGGAATGATTCATATTTAGAAATGTTTTCATTAATTGATAATGTTGATGTTGGTAAGTTCTTTTCATTAGATCACAGCTTACCAGAGGTAATAAAAAAATAGAGGAAAGTATTTAATATGAAAAGTAGTTTTCCTCTAACTGAATTATTAATTTTTGATGGTTAATTATACAATATGATTTACAGTAGCTCACTGTCAACCTTTAAAAAAAGTTAGGTCAGTATGTGGATGATCTAGGTGTGGTGTGATTATCTCTGTTTTTAAAGGGTATGTTTGGATATACAGTAAATTCTATGACCTGCAATATCTAGATTTAGTACCTATATTTATTTTGAATACCTTGCTCTTTATGATTATTATTTTTGACAAACCTTTAAAATATTAGTGACTTAATTTTATATATTAGCTTAGTTGACATATTTTTTTATAATATAGTTTGATAAATTATGTGTTGCATATTATAGAATCTGATTCATTATATGCATGATAAAAATTTAAATTTAAAATGAGCCATTAAAACCAAGTGACAATATTAATTATTTATAACTGGGACAATCTTGATAGGCATATAGATTTTTTTGTACAAGTCTTACTACTCGCCATCTTGATTTTATAATTAATATTGACTTCTTATTCCTAATATTTTGTTTGCTTTATTCCTGGTTTTCAATTCATTGCTATAACACTTCCAAATTACTACTGATAATCTCACCTTAATCTTTTTCTTTATCCACAGACTTAAGCCATTACTCATTCATTTTGTAATTAAAATGATATTAGAATAATTGAGGTGAAGGAACTTGACATTTTTATTGTCAAAATTCATTTGTCTCTTTTCAGTTCACCAAGAATGAATATTCGAACATATTTCAATATCAAAATCATGAATATAGATTAGGAATAGAAGATCTTTTCTGATTTAACTCACTTCATATTTTATTATTAGATTTGAAATATATTTTACAATTTTCTTTGAACATTTTACACCCAATTCATCTCAAATTTTATTTCTTAGGTCTGTCTTCATATCAGTTGGATTTTCTGTTCCATTTTCTTGATTGCTCAGACTAAAACACATTCTGATTGAATATAATCTAAATTTAACTTTGTTTCATACATTTCCTTATACTAAATATATCCAACAAAAATCCTTGATGGATCCTTACTTTTCCAGTTCCCATGATTATTTATTTATTTATTTAGTACTACTACACACTGCCTTCTTTCCTTCAACCACTCCTGTATCTAATTATGTACAACCTCTACTATGCTGCACTGCGGTAACTATTACATCATCTTTCTATTAGAATACCTATCAAAACCTTTCTAAAACCCAAAATATGCATATCAGCTTGCTCTCCTTTGTCCATTCACCCCAAAAAACTTTTTGAGCCTTTTCCCAAGGTTTTCCTCGGAAAAACTCTAATGATAAAATTAGAGGAACTTTTACTTGTCAAATTTGGGTATTATTATTATTACACTAGGGTGTTTACTGCTAGTCTGCTACATTGAATTAGATAATAAATACTAGCTGATTAAGTCAAAAAATTATAATATTATATCTAGCTAATATTATATTTAGATGATTAAATAATTAAATTATAATGAATTACAAATTAATAGACTTATGCACAGTATAGACCATACAGTAGGCTATAGTTACCTGCTAGCCTAGTATTATAATTTTCTTATTTTATAAAAAAAATTTTGTCCTTTTTTTTTTTTTTTTTTTTTAGTTTTTTACAAAATTGTGTCAGTATCATGCAGCAATAGACTAAATTTAAATTTTATTTAAATTTAAATTTTATTTAAATTTAAATTTTTTAAAAACTTTTTAAAATTTCCTGTCCACAACATCAAAGTTGTTGGGTAAACAAAAAGTTCTAGGTTGGAAGTGTGTCTGACTCTGCTATGCAACCTCTGAAAATTACTCATCAAGGGTTAAATCAGGGTTGTGCCCAAAAATATTATTTTTTCCGAAAAAAAATTGGTGTCATGATTAATGGATATTAGCAGTAATTTGACTTTTTTGGGGCAGCCATTGTAATTTCAAATATAACAAAATGAATATCGATGATTTAACTATCTACAGGTCAATTATCAAGTCATTTTGACAGAGGGAATACATTCAAAAAATTTGCATAAATTTTGCTACCATACATATATCCAAACTTTTTTTTTTCTTCAAATTATTTCTAGATAATCTATAATACTATTCTTATCCATTTTTATTAATAAAAATCATTACGGAATAGCCTTTTTTAATTATTGGTTTGTTTTACCCCATTCCATATTTTTAGTCACCCGCAATTTTAAAATTTTTTTTTTAAAATATTAATTTTCATATTTCCATATATTTTTTTTATATATTAAAATATTCAAGAAAGGTTAATATTTCTCCAAAAAATGATACATATAAGTTACATGTAATCCTGATTTTTCACGCCTTCTGAAAGTTTAAATTTTCAAAAACTTGGTTAGTTTTACTCCATTTTATGGTAAATATATGTAGGGGCTTAGTTTTATTTTTATCTTACTTTGCATGAAATAATTGATAACTAGGAATATTATGGACCTAGGCTTTGTTTTATGTATTATTATTATTATTGTTTTTGACTGTAACAGTCTCAATAGTCTTGTGTGGCTTCTAACTGTCCCTATTTTTCTTATGTTCTTAATATAGTACAGTATATTATATATACAACATATTACATCAATGACCTCCCACATTCTCCTAATTTCATGTCTCAGTCTCCGATATTTTAGCTCCTCTCATTTATATGCCACTAAATTGCTTTCATATGGAACTCCAACTTCCACTATGGAACACTTCTGCTCCCTCTTATCTCTAGCAATAATGTCAAGTCTATTATGGGTGACTATTATGTCAGTTGGTATTACACAATCATATAATAACAGTACCTCTTCATTTTCTTCTGTTTCTGGTGGGTTGTGCTTCCAGTAGTTTGTATATATTGTATTTTTGGCATAGTTTGAAATGAATTAATTTGCAGATGGTATTATGTCTCTCTGTGTACAGATGCCAGTTTAACAGAGTTTGGCATCCCAATAGGATGTGATGAACAGATTCTGTGTTCTGCTCAAACACTCTACAACTATCATTGATGTTTTGCCTTTCAATATGTTTTCTATGCCATTTCGTTCTGGATAGTCTCTGTGGGTAGATATTCTTATGTATAATAAATCATACAGGATAGGAGCATTTTATAGAGCTCCTGATCAGAGTCAAGTATTAGATGAAGATATGGTGAAGGAAATCAAAGTAGCGTGTGAAAATAATGCAAAAGGGTAGTCATTATGGGTGATTTTAATTTTCCAGACATTGAGTGGAATACTTTGAGTAGCATGGTTAATAGAAGTTCAGTATTTGTAAATTGTATTCTATACAACTTTTTGAGTCAGATGGTTCAAGAACCGACAAGGCATGCGGCATTGTTAGATTTAATATTAACAAATGATGAAATATGGTGAATGATATCGAAGTTGGGGAGACTTTAGGAGCTAGTGATCACTATATTATTAGATTTAACTGGAATATGAGGTCTGGGCCCAAATTGCAAGTCAATAGGGAAAAGATATTAGATTTCAGAAACGGAGATTTTAGCAAATTCCGAGCAATGCTCAATGAAATTGACTGGGATAAGGAGTTTGATGGTCAGAATTGTTTCATCATGTGGGAATACTTCAAGGAAATATTGTCTTCCATTCAGTCTGTGTGTTTTAAAGATAAATCCATTAGGGTGGCAAATAGAAAACCTAATTGGTGGAGTAGAGAGATAAAAGAGAAAATCAGTGAAAAGCGTAGATGTTTTAAAATATTCAAAGGTAGGAGCAGGGGGAAGATTTGGAACATTATAAGAGAATTAGGAATGAACTTAACCAGTCAATAAGAAGAGCAAAGAGAATGGCAGAAATTAATTTGGCAAGAAACAGTAATAAAGACCTGAAAAAGTTTTTTAGCTTTTATAAATTTAAAAGCAAGGATAAGAAAATTGGCCCAATTAAAATTGATGGAAATTTAGTAAGTTCAGATAAGGAATTGGTTAATATTTTCAACGCTTATTTTGCATCAGTGTTTACTGAGGAAAGGTTGGATAGCAGTTTAGAGACTAATAGTTCTAGTATACATGTAATGAATAGGTGTGAAGCATTTGAAATTGAGTTAAATGAAATTAAAACTTTACTAGAACATATTGACCCAAATAAGGCAGCGGGTCCAGATGGTGTATATGGTAGAATTCTAAAAGAGGGGAGTAGCAGTATTGCAAAGGCACTGTATTTGATTTTTAAAGCGATCTATTGCTTTTGGAGAGGTACCTGAAGACTGGAAAACGGCATATGTGGTGCCCATTTTTAAAAAAGGTAGTAAGGAAGATTTAGGGAACTATAGGCCAGTTAGTTTAACATCTCTGTTCGTGAAAATTTTGGAAAAGTTACTGAAAAGTCATATAGAGAAGCATTTAGATGATAACAAGATACTATATAACTCCCAGCATGGCTTTAGAAAGGGTAGATCATGTCAGACAAATCTACTAGAATTTATGGAATATATTACTGAATGCATAGACAGGGGTGATCCAGTTGATGTTATATATTTAGACTTTAGCAAATCTTTTGATATCTATGGTATTGCTCTTCCAATAGTTCTCTGAACTGTTTAGCCATCACTTGGTTTTTCCACTGATTTATGTGCTTCTTCCTTCTTTCCTCCCCATATCTATCTTTTAGGAATCTCATCGTTGCCTTTGCTGATTTTTCCTCCCATCCCTGGACCTGAGTAGTTATAGTGTATATTTGTAAGTAGTCTCTCTTCTTTTTTATAATGGAGGTTGTCTTAGTATTAAGAAATGCAAATTTAAAACTATGTTATTTTTACTGATGTAAAGTAGGCCTTATATATTAGTTTAATTAATGACAAAGAGAATATTAGTCATTTAAAAATGTTAGTTACAGTTGGGTCAATATCCTTAATGCTATTTGCTAAAGAATCAACTGATCTCATATGTAAGACTGAGAAAAAAGATGATGTATTATGTTTATGAGTTAGTTTGGTGAGAAATTCATAAGATTAATTATTTGTACAAAAAGATAAGATTTCGAAGTAATTGCTGCAGTCGTCTATAAATATTTATTTTGTCTGTGCATTGACATAGACACTCTGCAATGATATGTATAATTTTACTTGGACTTTATTTTACCAAAAGTATAATGAATTGTGAGAAATTTTTATTACGACTGAAGTTAAGATTTTAATTGGTACAGCTTTGTTGAACTAGTATGGCCTTTTAAAAATTATTTTATACCTTAAGAACATAAGAAAAATAGAGAATTAAAATCCACAAGGGCCTATCAAGAATGCCCCAGTCAAACATGCAACTTGCATATTAAATCACCCAACTTACACATTATAAGAACTAAATATACAGCAGCAAACAATAATACCCAATGTTTTATCAATATTATCATATTTATCAGTCATATTTGTAACATGCATGTTAACTTCAATAGTTAAAAATTATTCCATCAGTTAGGTTTAGTCATGATAACTTACGTGGTTCCCAGACATCCAAATACCTTTCTGGTCGTTTTAAAAATGTTGCAAGTTTATCATGTTTAACTTCCTACAACAAACCATTTCCAAAAACAACAACTCTGTTGCTGAATGATTAGCCTGTTTTCTTACATCAAGATGACTTTTAACTTTATCATGCTTCCTAGTCTCCCTTCCATGATCTACTATAAAGGATCTAAGAGATGTAAATATTTTGTAAACCTGTATCATATTCCCTCATAAAAAATCACTTTTTGGTAAATGATATTCTTAACTCCTTCAAGCTGAATCAAAAACAAAGACATCTGAAAGAATTTGAATGGAGCAGGTGGAGCCAGAGTTTTTTTTTTATTTTTAAATTATGTAATTTAAGTAAAAATAAATTCTTTTTGCATTCATTTTATATTTCGTAAGTTTATAAGTTAGAATTAATGGTTTCTTACTGTGAATGGAGTAATAACTATATTGTAAGAAGCCTAGAACTGAAAATGGATAATTTTAAAGTGATGGTGATTCTCCCCCCCAAAAAAATTAACCAGCTTTGCATCACTACCTTCAAGAAAATGTTGGGTTTATATTCATAAAGTTTAAAGACTTTGTAAGGTATGTTTAACAGGCCATGCAACCTATGTTTTATATACTATAATTAAGAAGCTACAACTAGTGGTCTCCTTCAGTCTCGATTGGCCCGTGTGGCTTCTAACTGTTTCTGTTTTTCTAATGTTCTAAACTTGGTAGAGTTGAACTCTTTTTCCATCTAAAGATAAATTGTACTTGTGAGCAAATATATTAACTAGCTAGTTTTAAAGATTTTGTTTTGTTTCTATTATTTTTACTTGAAGATACTTTACATTAATTATTATAACCGTTATGTTCTGTTTTAAGTTGATTCTTCTTTGAACATGAAAAGGGATGAAAGATTAATGTCTAATATAATGTTTGCTTTTTATTGGTGATTAAAATTCTTTATAAATTATTTTTCCTCAAGTAAATTCTTGGATTTAAAAATTTGAAACATCTTTCTACTACACAAATAATGTAATAAATATTATAGCTTAGACAGTTATTTACAGTAATTGCAGTTATTGTGTTTATGAGTAACCTATTAAGTTTTTGTTGCTGGTCTTTACTCTTTCATACTTTCAATAAAGACATTATTATTATTATAAAAAATATTTACTTGTTTTTGTTATAATTATTTTTTTTTTCTGTTCTTACAGTGACTTTTTAATTACTAGCCTAAGTGTTAAACACTTGCCTAGTCAAATATTAGGCTAAATTAATGTGTCAGTGTAAATTTTAGTCAATGATAAATTTGTAAGAAAATATACTTTTAAAGTGTGTAAATTACCACAAGCTATTTTTAAATAAATTTTAACATAATGCTCTTTTTATCTAGTCAAAAATTGTTTTCCTTTGAATCGTAAAGTGACCTTGATAGTGTGGAAAGATTTTATTTTTTATTAAAGGTAAGTGTAACTATAATAACATTTCTTAATTAATCTCTTGAGCCTGATGAAGTTACTTGAAGTTACATGCTATACAATGAAATAATATGTATTATTCATCACATATAATTATTATTATTATTCGTGTAACATTTTTATTTTCTGGAACATTTTATCATGCGTAAAGATGTCACTGTAGTACATTTTTGAACATATAACTCAATTAGCATACTAACAGTTTTCTTAAAAATATTTTTAATCATAAGTTATGATTTAAAATTAGGGACAATACAGAGCTAAGTGACCTTTTCAAATTGTAATTTATTTATTGAATTATTTTTTTTTTTATAACTTTGTATGAATAATGTTAAGTATGTATTTCTTAAATATTGAATTGAAATGACAGAAATGAAATTTTTTTAATTTTACACCTTTATTTTTTAATTTTTAGGGGGGGGGTGATTTTAATTTTTTTAATATAACTAGCATAACAGTTTATTAGTATTAAATTATATATATTTTTTATTATCATTGATCTTAATGCTTTTAATTTGATCTCTCTCTCTCTCTCTCTCTCTCAGTGAAGTATTTTTACTTTTATATAGGTTTCCTCTATTATTATTATTATTACTACTACTACTACTACTACTACTACTACTACCCTTGAACCATCCTAAGTTTGGGAAAAGTCCATCCTGCATTTAGGAAGTGTGCCATATTGTAGGCAGTAGTCATTGTCTCAAAAAGGTGATTTGGACACATTTTGTGTTGTGTTGTGAGGGTTGAATATCTTGAGAAGGTGTTCTGTAGTGTCATTGTGTCAGGGGCAAGGAACTATCTTATGAATATAGTAGATGTGGTATTGTTTATTGTAAATCTGTGCTTGTATGATTATAGGTTTGAGTGTGTAGTGATCTGACACTAATCTTGAAAATATATTTTGTTTTATGTTTTACATGTTGAATATGTCTTGTGGGTATATGTTGATGATCATATAGTTTGGTTGACACTTACAAATGTAATTTTCAGTTTAATTATTTGCTAAGTGTTGTGTTTTCTGGTAGTGAAGAAGGGTGTTGAATATGTAATTTTAATGGAGGGCTTGGGATCTTAGGATAATGGTGGGGATCTTAGGCAGTCTTGAGTTCTGAAAATTGTTGTGCAAGCTCTGAAGCAAGTAAATTTTTAAAAAAATTTTTTTTTGGTGCCAATTCTGGCTCTATCATTTTAATATATCCAGCTTTGGTTCAGTAATTAATTTTGTCCCCAGCCCTTGTTTGTCATGTTGTAAAATTGTGTGCCAGGTGGTTTAGTAATGGGATAATTTTTGTCTTACATAGATGTTTAAATTGTGGTGGTTTTGGTAATTAAGAGTGTTGAAGGTAATGAAGTGTTTCTGTATATTTGAGTGAACCTTGATAGGTTGCCATACGTTTGGATGTGCAGTTCATGGTAGACCAACAACACTGTTTGAATGTTGATGTGTGGGTGACAGTCCAATTGTTGAACTTATTTATTGTTTGTGTGCATAATATATTTTCTTTTTATTGAGTTTCTTTTACATTGAAGGTAAGTTGAGCAGTTGAATTGGGTGTCTTGTAAGATACCAAGTATTTTTTATAATGTTTACTGGATTATTATTGGTGTGTAATTTCACATTTTTGTGGGTAGTGACTGTTGGTAGAGATTGCAGTGATTGAGAATTTTTTTGTGTTTGAATGCACTTTGTGTGATGATAAATGTTGGCATCGAACGTTATTAAATAGTTATTATTTGTGTGTGTGTGTTATGTGGGATGGGGAAATATATTCATGAGGAGAATTGAATATGCTTATTATCTAAAATATTCAGTTGTGATTTTTAATTATGACATAAAATTAATAACTCACATTAGATCTAATGCTATAATAAGAGTAGATTAGTGAAAAAAAGTTGTTATACATATCACTGTAAACATATGAGAGTGAGTTAGTTTATAGATTAATTTTGAATTAATTTTATTTACTTTATAGGGACTGAGATATATTATACATGAAGACGGCTATGGTGGTAGGAAACTTTTTAATAGGTATAAATGGAATGAGTAAGCAGATATACTTGTGGAAGTTATTGTTTAATATTATTGATACGACGATTAAGAATTTTTTTTTTGACAATGACGAATGAAATTGGAAAAGTTTATTTTAAAAAATTTCATATAATTATATATATATATATATATATATATATATATATATATATATATATATATATATATATATATATATATATATATATATATATATATATATATATATATATATATATATATATATATATATATATATATATATATATATGCGCCTTTGTAGTTTCCCTGTGTACCCGGGTTGTGTGTGTGTGTGTGTGAGTTTTTCTTTGTTTTAAAAATTGTACCTTGTACGTTGCCATATTCAAGGAGAGTTCGCTAAGATTTTTACGATGGTTTGAGTTCAAGACTTTCACCATTCAAATGGATTGTCTGCTCTAAAAGTGGAATAATTTTTCTTCAAAAGAAATTAATTAGAGGAGGGATATTTTTTATAATCATTTATTGTTTTAGATGAGAGAGTTATTTCATGCCTATTCCTAACAGCGTATCTTTGAAACCCTCTCCTATATTAGTATTTAATGTATTTTTTTAAATTTTTTTTTTTTAATTATGTATCTGTGCGATTGTTTGATACGAAACAGGTCTAATCGGTTCGGAATCGTACAAGTTTCTTTTCGACCACGCACGTTACAGACGACTTGGTCATCACTGGTTCGTTTGTGATACGTGTGGATGATACGATAAAGATATCGAATAATATTGATGACACGGCACGTTTCTTAACAACGTGTCATCATCGCTGGTTCGTTTCTTGACACGTGACACAAATATTAGCAATGGAGCAACCTTCCATACAGATCCCAGGATTTAAATCGGAATATCCGCCTGTGTTTTGTTCCTGTTCCATATTTTTTGCAGATGCGGATATGAAGCTTTAAATATTGTCTTATTCATTTTTAAAACACACACACATACACACACATACATACATACATACATACATACACACTCACACAAACACACACACACATACATACATACACACACACACATACACACACACACATACACACATATTTTTCCCCTTGCAACAACAGCTATCAGTTTCTACTACTATAAAAAAAAAGCAACAATAACAACAACAACAGCGGAAGTGATATGTAAGTATATGAAGTTTGCGCAAAATCCCATCTGAATCCGCACACATAGCTACACACTGACAACACATGTATACATACGTACACACACACACACACACTCCAATCAGCACATGCGATATATTATGACGTGGTGTAAAGTTTCTTAGAAGACATTTGACGAACAGAGATTTTTTTTTTTATTTTTTTTTATTTTTATTTTTATTTTTTTTTTTTTTTTTTATTTTATATATATATATATATATATATATATATATATATATATATATATATATATATATATATATATATATATATATATATATATATATATATATATATATATATATATATATATATATATATATATATATATATATATATATATATATATATATATATATATATATATATATATATATATATATATATATATATATATATATATATTATTATTATTATTATTATTGATGGTATCATCATCGTTTTTTACAATATCGGTCCATTAAGGATAGTGTCCTGAATTTGAAAGGTTGTTGGAAAATTCTTTCTTCTAAGTGATGTAATTTAAAATAATACTACCATAATATTGGTAATAGTTTTGCTGTGAATTTGTGGCTAATTATTTTTGGAAGTGTTTTCTTTAAATTTGAATTATTGCTAAAAAGAGACTGGGATGGAAATTGTTCTAGGTAAGCCCATGTTGCTTTTAATTGTTTCTGATTTTCCTATGTTCTATGGGCTGGGATGGG
>SEYY01009576.1:157500-170000 GCA_009176605.1 Armadillidium nasatum | reverse complement strand
TGGTGGTATTTCTTCCGAAGATGATGATGGAGATCTGATAAAGAACTTTTGTCCGTATTCTTCCCGAAGGTGTTGAAAGAGATTTGAAAAAAACCTTGTCGATATTATTTCCAAAGGTGTTGAAGTGGAACTGACGGATGACTTTGCTGACACACTTTTTTTTTTTTTTTTCCTAGAGTTGTTGAAGGAATAGATTTTGAAAGGAGAATTTCGTATCTTTATGAAAGAATTTCTCATGATGAAATCTTTCTTCAAAATGAGTCTGTTCCATGTGTTTGGATTCGTCGCTTTGTAACGGGTCGTATCAGCGTATCAATTAGAGCCTTTTAGGCACGTTAGTTTCTTATTCATTTTATACTATACAGACACGGATTCGGAACCTCTAGAATTCAACTTTCTGTTCTCTATGATCCTAATTAGTATCATTAAAAAGTCAGGTACTTTTATTTATTTATTTTAAAAATGCAGGTGTTAAACTTAATTGCACCTTTATAACATCACAAAAACAACACCTTTATTTTATTTTATTTTTATTTTTTATTTTTTTTAATTTTTAAATTTATAGTCTAAATATTCTTGTTCTTTAACAAGATTATTTATTTTCATTATTATTATTATTATTGTTATTTATTATTATTATTTTCCAAATAAGTCTTTGAATTAATGTGTGACCCCTTTGAAATATGAAGATGTCTTTGTAATCGAGGCTGTTTCATGTCCTAGAGATAAATAGGAACTAGAGGACCTCACCCTATTCGATTCTGGCATCCCTCCTCCTACTCCTTCCTCCTCTCAGATATCCCTTGTTTCTACCTGTTGTTACTCATGATTGGGTGCATAAGATCCTGAAATCTATGAACGTCAGGAATGCCAGTGGCCTGGATGGCATTCTCTCCTAGTGTTCTGAAGGGGTGTGCTTCCGAGTTGGCGCCTGTCCTCGTTCAGCTCTACTCTTTAAAATTGTGGTGTTCCTCAGGGTTCTGTTTTATCTCCAACTTTATTCTTACTTTTCATTAACGATCTCAACTGCACTTCTAACTCTGTTCACTCTTATGATGATGACTCAACTCTCCATTCTCCTTCCCTTTTCAAATCTGCTCCCTCTTTTGCTTCTAGAGTTGCTTCTCGTCTTCAATTTTCTAATTCTATTCTTGTCGATGTGGATGGGATTTCCCTGTGGGGTCATAGCAACCTTGTGAAATTCAACTTTTTTAAAAACTCAACTTCTTCACATCTCTCTCTCAAAAACACCTCCCAATTTTCCTTTCTTCTTCTCACCTGTAAATAACATTAACATTCTTGGTCTAAACACAAAACAATAAATTGTCTTGGTAACCACATATCACATTGGTTACTAAGGTGGCCTCTAAGAACCTAGTAATACTATTCAGGTTGCGAGAATTTTTATATAAGGGTCTTATTCGCCCTTGTATGGAGTACTGTTCTCACAATTGTTGGGGGAGATAAAATTGAATGTAAAGGTAAAAGATTAATAAACTGTCCCCTACTTTCAAACTATCTTGATTCTCTATCTTTGCGATGTGACGTTGGCGCACTATCTCTTTTCTATAGGTACTGCAATGACAGGTGCCTGAGGGAATTGGCCTCTCGCATTCCTCTACCTAGTTGCACAAGGCTTGCCCTGCTTTCGCACGAATTTTGTGTGGATGCTGGAAACCCCAGACCTGCCCGTTGTGGTGCCTCCTTATTTCCAGCCACGTCTGTTCTGTGGAACTCTCTACCATCATCTATTTTTCCTCCTGTATTTAATCTGCCTCTCTTCAAAGCTTCCGTCTGTGCTCGCCAGAGGGGGTGTGCATTGGGTTCGAGTCTGAGTGGATTTTCTTCCATTTGTATATGCCCCCTCCATAAAAAGGGCTCTGCCCATGAGTGGTGGTAAACTGTTAAAAAAAAAGGAACTTGAGGACCTGCTTGAGGTGACAGAGAGAGAAATAGAAATTCGAGGATCTGCTTGAAGTGACATGTATTTCTTAATTAAACTGCAAAGCTAGATCAAGAATAGCTTGAGGTATGCTTAGAGATCAAATGTTGGTGTCAAAGACTATTATGAACTCTTTTTAGAAGAACTTGTAAACTCTTTTAGGTTCTAGTTATTGAAGTAAAACTCTAAGTCTTCCAGAATAGTCATTATCTATCTATCTACCTATCTATACCTATAATATATATATATATATATATATATATATATATATATATATATATATATATATATATATATATATATATATATATATATATATATATATATATATATATATATATATATATATATATATATATATATATATATATATATATATATATATATATGTAACGTTTTAGTACATATGTGAAGAAAGAATGTTTCTTAACACATTTATAAAAATGTTGTTCTTGTGTTCTCCGCTTATCAGAATTCGGAAGCTTTCCTAACATCCACGGACGGGCGTACTTAATTTGATAAATCGGATGTACGTGTGTGTGCGCTTCTGTATGTGCATATGGCGATTATATACGTTCATGAATGCTTGTTTTTTTTTTGTTTTGACGTACACTGGCGGAAACCCATGTTTACAGGCGTATTGTACTTAACTTGTGTGTGTGTTTTTTCGAATTAGGAATCTTGAGTGCAGAATGTATATATATATATATATATATATATATATATATATATATATATATATATATATATATATATATATATATATATATATATATATATATATATATATATATATATATATATATATATATATATATATATATATATATATATATATATAGTGTGTGTGTGTGTTTTTGTTTGTTTTGTTTTTCTATTTGTTAATTAATGTAATTGATTTTAACATTTTCCAGTTGTAACAGGAAGGATTTTCCAGATTCCAGCCCTGGTCCCCCCTCTCCCACCCCCTTCAATCTTTCTTGATTATAGTCATTAAATTATCTTACCCCTCCCCTCCCCCTCCCCCATAATGTCTTCCTCCTGTTTTGTGTTTATTTTGAGTTTAATAAAACTATTAAAATATAAACTAACTAAATTTAGTTTTTTCCTTTTCGTCCCCCTCGTGCTAGTTTGAAGGTGGTTTTGCCTTTTTTTTAGGGGGGGGGGGGATTCCTCATTTGAAATTTAAATTGATGTCTTACTATTACCAAGAAAAAATATCCACTACCTTCAGTAGTAGTAATAGTAGTGTTTAGCATAACTGATTTTTTATATTCTTTCTTCTGGTATTAGTGTTGAAGAGTTTGAAGAAGAAGGTGGAAGTTATCGCCTTTAGAATTGTCTCTGGTTTAAACGTCTGACGGCTATGTATGTTGTGTTTGAAGTTACTTATGTTGTGAGGACTAGTTATAAGGAGATGTTATATGAGTGTGGTGTGTGTTTTGCTATTTGTGTTAAAGTTTCACAAGTTTAGGAGGTTTATATTTTTCGTTAAGGAACATTTTGATGTTTTTAGAAATATGCTGACTATTGAGAAAATGATTGTGTAATGATGCCTTTGAATGAATGTTTATAATTGTATTTTTGTATCCTTGAGAAGTGTTTTAGGTTCAAAGATTGTATCTGAATTGCTGAAGATATTTTGTTATTAAGTTAAAATTATCTTAAGATATTGCATAGAGATTAAAGTTATATATTGTAATCTGCCCTTCTCTATAAACGGATTCTCTGATAACAGTAGTAAGATAATGTGTAGGAATGAATTTATGCTCTTCGTTGCCCTTTATTTATATTTGTTTATTACATAAATTTGTAATTATAATTTTCTTTCTCTTTTTTTTTCAGTAAAATTAGTGGCTGCCGACTATTCCTTGCATCGCCTTCTTCATCATCATGAACTTCGAAGAGCTGCGTCAGGAAGTTCCTTAGAAACTGGTGAACGTTTTATAATTAGAAGAACTGTAAGTTCAAAAGAGGAGCGCATCCCAGAGGGCTGGGGGCGCCTTTCCCTTGTTAATCCTCCCGAGAGTTCAGGCGCCCCCTTCGGCCCTTCCAAACAACACCCTACCAACGGGTCCTTACTAGTACCCCTTCGGGTGAGGGTACTCCATAGAGTTCCGGGGAAGACCCATTCACTGCCCCTCCCTCCCACCATACCCGTGGGGTCTATCCCTCGCCCCGTTTATGTTAGTGACGGAACCCAAAGTAACGCCGACAAGTATATTAAAGACGAAATGAGTGGAGGGGGTTCTGCTACCTCTTACAGTAGCCTCAGGAGGGGGCTCAAAGCTACGACTTCAAAGCTTATGGGTGCTACCACGGTGAAAAGACCAATGTCGGTTACTTCTTCCTTTGGTAAGTAGTATATATATATATATATATATATATATATATATATATATATATATATATATATATATATATATATATATATATATATATATATATATATATATATATATATATATATATATATATATGTGTGTGTGTGTGCGCGCGTGAGTGTGTGTTTTAGAAAAATATTGATTTTTCTGTTCATAGTAAATAGTTGAAGTGAAATTGTGGGATTAGTAAGGGTAGGAATCGGATTCGGAGTCAGGAATCGCGGAATTCGGTTGTCGGATTTAAAAAGGTAACCGGAGCCGGAATTGGACCCAAGTTTTTTGAAGTTGGAACCCTTTTGAGAATGGTCTGATCCTCAAATTTATGTGGAATTGAAATAACTGTGAGTGGAGAGGGTCTTATTTTTCCGGAAACCAAGACTCTTGGTTTGTAGTATGTTGTAGTTGGTATGAGAGAAGCTAAGTTGATACATTACAAAACTTAAACGTATGCGAAGGTGAATGTGATAGTTAACGTTAGTGTGAACAATGATTTTAATGATCCCTTGAGAAAGTTTGGGAAAAAATTTTCTTTTTATACTTTGGAGTAGTTTAGGTACGAAAAAGTCCCTTTTCGCTTGTATATTAGGTATTAACTAGTCGTTTTAAGTTGTTGAAAAGGTACGAACAACTCACCTCTCGCTCGTACAGAAGGTACGAACAAGTTCTCCTTCGTAAGAAGATAGGTACGGACAAATCCTCCCTCGCTAGTACAAAAGGTACGAACAAGTCGTCCACAAGTTAGTTAAAAAGGTACGAACATGTCCCTTTCTCGTTAGAAGAAAGGTGCGAACAAGTCCTTCCTTAGTAGAATGGTATGAACACGTCCTTCCTCGCTAGTATAAAAGGTACGAACCAATAGTAGAAGGGTACGAGGAAGTCTTCCTTCATTAGTAGAAAGGTACTAACAAGTCCTCTATCGTTAGTTATGAAAGTTTCGAATCAGTCCTCCTTCACTAGTACAAATGGTACGAACAATTCCTCTTTCTGTAGTAGAAAGGTATGAACGTTTCCTCCTTCGGTAGTACAAAAGTAAAATCTTTTTGGCCGAAAGTTTATAAACAAGAAACCATAATTTCCAATTTGAGGTTTAAAAAGCTCTCTTCGCTTTTCAATTAATAAAAAAATTCTTTAAATGTAGAAATTAAAATTTAGAAGTAAATGAACGAATTTTGAGACCCGCCAATAAATTGGATATTTTTATTTATTTATTTATTGATTTTTTTATGTTAAAATCTCCGCTAATTTTTGTTTGGATTATATGAGATTTAAAAAAAAAAATTGGTATTTAAATATGAGGAGCATCAAAATTTTTTGGACGTTATTATTATTATATATAAAAAAAAATTTGGTTTTTAAAAATATGAGGAGCATTAAAATTTTTTGGACGTTATTATTATTATTATTATTATAAAAAAAAAAATAAAAAAGTGTAGTAATAATAATAAAAATGGGCAAAGTGTCTTACAAAAATTGTGGGATGTGTACGCCAGGATCATTTACAAGTACGAAGATCATTTATAAAATAGGACTGTGTTAAAATACAGAAACAAACCTGTGGCATGACGGCTGGTGCCAAGTTTAATAATAATAATAATAATGATGATCTTGGAAGCACTATTATATAGTTATCGTCCGGCGGTAAAAGTTTTACGAATACTAGAATTTACCATGGCTTTTTTTTTTTTTTTTTTTTTTTTATTTTATTTTATTTTATTTATTTATTTTTTTTTTTTTTTTTGTGAAAGTTGCCAGACAGACTTTTTAGGTTGCCAAATTCACTATTTTCAAATTTCAGATATTTAGCTCATTTTCTCAAAATGAAAGCTAAGATATATATATATATATATATATATATATATATATATATATATATATATATATATATATATATATATATATATATATATATATATATATATATATATAGAGAGAGAGAGAGAGAGAGAGAGAGAGAGAGATCACATACAATAAAAGGTGGAGTCTAGGGCTTTTTGACCCTATTGTCACTGACTCTTTTCCTATTTCGGTGTTATTATAATATCCGGTTTACATGTGTCCTTACTCTATAAAATGCATGGCACACGAACCTATCGCTACGTGGTCCAAACCCACCGTTATCCCTCCTCGACCCGTGAGTGGGGTTGGAAATTAAAAATTTTGTAAATTGTTGCCAAAATTGTTTTTATAAACAAACATTCTTCTGAAGTTTGTAGTCGCATGCCGCCTTCGCTGAGGAGAGAGATTGTGCGACAATCCATACACAATCTCACTTTTGTTCTGCTTAAGCTCTTTTACTACCTCCCCCCCTTCCTAAGGGTTAATCACTACGCCCATTCATACCTTTACACTGCTGGTAAAAGTATCATCTAGGAAAAAAAATTTTTTTCTTTTTTTATTTAAACAAGTTCAAAACATGTCGACCTTTAACTTCTAAATCTGCTTTGACGTTTTCTTTTTCGGGTTATATATATATATATATATATATATATATATATATATATATATATATATATATATATATATATATATATATATATATATATATATATATATATATATATATATATATATATATATATAAAACATGGTCGTTTTCAATGCCTCAAAAACTCAATTTCTCCATCTTTCTACTCGACACAATCTTCCACACAACTATGATATCTTCTTTGAAAACACACAACTCAAGCCTTCATCTCTCCTTAATATTCTCGGTGTTTCTTTTTCTCGTGATCTTTCTTGGAAAGATCACATTACCTCTCTTTCTAAACAAGCTTCTAAGAGGTTGGGTGTTCTGAGGCGCCTTCAGAATTTCTTCACTCCACTCAAGTTGCTTGTTCTGTATAGGGGTGTTGTTCGCCCCTGTATGGAGTATCCGTCACGCATCTGGGGTGGTTCCACTCATACAGATCTCCTTGAGAAGGTGGAGTCTAGGGCTCTTCGTCTTATCAACTCTCCTGCTCTCACTAATTCTCTCCAGTCTCTTTCTGCCCGTCGAACTGTTGCATCACACTCTGGATACTATCGTTATTACAATGAACACTGCTCTTCTGAACTGTCCCGTCGCATACCTCCTCCATTGAGAAGGGCTCGCGCGACACGCCTTTGTACACACTCTCATCCTTTCTGTGTCCAACTCTCCGACCCCAGACTTAAACGCTATGCTCAATCTTACATGTATTCTACTGGTAAAGTCTGGAGCACACTCCCTTCATCTATTTTTTCAACTTCCTATGAATTACACACCTTTAAACGCCGTGTATCGGGACATGTCGGCCTTTTAATTGACTCGATTTCTGGATTGTTCCCTAATTCTGGTGGTAATCTGGTAGATATATTATATATATATATATATATATATATATATATATATATATATATATATATATATATATATATATATATATATATATATATATATATATATATATATATATATATATATATATATATATATATATATATATATATATAAGCTGACCCCTCACGGGCACTGCCCTATTTGAGAAGGGGAACTTTCTTGGATTTTTCGTCTCGCCTTACCCATATAATTGATGTCGGATTTTTTTAGGCAATTGCTGGTTTTACTGTTGGTGTGATTTGACATATAATTATTATTATTATTATTATTATTATTATTATTTATTCCATATTTTGAAGTGTTTTACACACATTTTTTCCACGTCACAGTACACGAATGAAAGTCTAACGATAATAAAGAGTTTCTCATTTTTAAATACTTTGAACTCTTAAAATAAGACCGATTTTTTTTTTAAAGGGTTTGTTGATGCGTGGTTGTTGGTATGTGTGCGCCCTCGCTCGCTCATTCGTGTTTTGAAAAATTTGCTGAAATTTCCGCTTTGCGATACTCATTCCAGTTGTTTCACTCCTCCCATTTCCAAGTTTTTCGCCGCTTTTTTTTATATATATTTTGGAAGGGGAACAGTTATAGGCACTACGTTTGTGTGTGTGTGTGTGAGTGAGGCACAGGCACACTCTAGGGTTGGACTGTGTTATTGAAGTCAGTCGACGCGTGCTGGCTCTCCCTGGAAGGTCGCTCAACAGCCTCTCTGCCGCCGGTCGATCAATCGTCTTCGTATAGCGTGGCGGACTGGCTGGCGGCGGTACCTCGTACGCCCTCCCCTTCCTTTCTGGCTCTGATACAAGAATTCTCTCTCCCTGATTCTTCATCTCGTATGGAGGCGAGTGCGAACTAAGGCGGGGCCTCTCACAGGCTCTGGGTGCAATTTCTTTTTATAAAATAAACTTAAAATGTTGTTTAAATTTTTTATTCGTGCAGTGAAATGTTAGTAGTGAAATACCAAGATTTGTGTTGTTATTTAAGGCGTCAAATGAAATAATAAAAAAGGAGGTTACCGTGCCTTTTTGTATTTAAATTACTATAAACAAAACTTATTTTATATATATTTTAGGACCAAAAAAAAAAAAAAAAAATAGATTACGTTACAGTAAATAGAGTAATATTACGCTTCTGCTTTTATTACGTCTGGACTAATGGAGGAGACTTAATGGTATCCAATGCTTTGACCTCTTTAGATAACGTTCGTAGCAAAGTTCTTGAATGTTTTTTATTTATTTATATATATATATATATATATTTATATTTATAACAGACCGTTAATGCTTACGTTAAAACCATACGTTGTTGAAATATTGCGTGTAGGATTTGATATCGTGTGAAAAAAAAAAAAAAAAGGTGGACGAATGATTGGGGAAGATCCTACTTCGTACGTGAGGGTTGTAGGATTCGTCACGTAAAATCCGAGAAATAATACATATATTCGTATTATTTTCATTATTATTATTATTTACGAAGTGTTCCAGACTGAATTTATTAATAAAAATTAGTCTTTTTATTTTTGTATATTATATATTGTTACTGTAGCAATTGGTTCGCGATTTCTTGTTACTATATACCGCTATAAACTATTATTATTATTATTATTATTGGTTCGAAGAAGTGTTTTTTATATTGTTTTTTATTGCTTATGGTAATAAAACTTGTTTTCATGTTTAAGAAGTAAAAAAAAAAAAAAACGTAATTTATTATTCTTTATTGTGAGATCATATATTTTTTTATGTAATAGTTTGCATAGAGACTTCTCCGGTGCTTTATTATTATTATTATTATTATTATTATTATTATTATTATTATTATTATTATTATTATTTTCGTGATATGTGAAATAAATATATTTGTAAAAAAGACCATTGTCAGTTTTAATAACAGTATTATAAGGGATTATTTTATGGGGTCATATATTTACTACTACCACCACTACCACTAGAAAACGATACCCATATACCCTAGCTGTGACGTCCCCATAACCATTGGTTACCATAACTTAAATACGTCTCACAGAAAACTATTTACAAATCTCCCCTCCCTCATCTCAACATCCCCCGTGCGTGAAACAATTCACCCACCTTCTCCCCCCCCTCCATACCTTTGATGAGTAACCAATCCCCCCCTTTTTCAATGTTGTACCGAAACCTATTTTTAATATAACAACTGAAGATCGCGCTTTTGATCATTTATAATAACAATCTTCGCGAATTTCGTTTGCCCCAACCTGATCTTCATGCTCACGCCTGTGTTTATACCCGTTACCCAAAGATGCCAATCTATTCGGCTGAAGGGTATGAGACCTTGAGCGCGAGGAGGCGGCATATACCCTTTCGTAAGTATGATATATATATATATATATATATATATATATATATATATATATATATATATATATATATATATATATATATATATATATATATATATATATATTATATATATATATATATATATGTGTGTGTGCGTGTGTGTGTGTGTCAATGTGAAAAGGGAACTGGGAGATAAATAGGTGGTGTTGAACGGAGGTTGGAAAGACTACGTAGGAAAATAGTGTTACTATCCTTCCTCATGGGAGGTGGTATGCCCAAAAAAGAGTCAAGAAAATCAGTGTCTGGTGTAATAGTGATGGTATAATTAAATTGATGGATTATGTCGGAGGATCGAAAGAAATTGGAGAGGGCAATGTTGTTTGGGGGAGGGGGGTGCTAAAAAGATGAAAAGCTCTAGACGCCACTTTTTCAAAAAGAACTTTTGCGAGTGGAACCAATGTTAATGAGTGGCACGTTCTTCATATAGAGAGGCTGTGTATAGTAAAGTTTAGAAGGTGATTCCGAGTCAAAGTTGTCTTTGGTATAGAAAGTGTTATTTTTGTATGAAAGTCACAAGGATAGATAGATAGATAAATAAATAGATAGATAAAAAAGAGAGATGATAACAGTTCGATATATAAAAAAAGTGCTTTTGGAGTAAAGAATTAACCTTTCTATTTTTAAAATGCCTGTCTAACGCCTGTTATTTTTAAATGCCCGTCTAAAGCCTGTGTAAATTTTCCTGCTTCTACTCCACCCTTTTTTTAAAATTTGATTGACACCTGTACCGGATGTTCCGTCAATTTAAAACTGACCTACTTCTTGGGCTCTGTACCTCTTATAGTCATTTTATTGTTATGGTTCTGGCACCCTTATCCCTAGTGTGTGTGTGTGTGTGTTTGTTTGTTTATTTCATTAAGAAATAATAGAGAAAAAATTTGTTCATTTATAGATGGACTCATTTACAAACGTTGATTGAATTGTGAATAAAAAATATGGTTATTAATCATTCGATGCTCTTTCGACTCGACGTTTGTGTGTGTGTGTTCGTGCGTGCGTGCGTGTGTGTTTGTCATCTTTTTTTTAATTGCTTAAGTTTTTTTTCTCTTGTTTATTTAAGTTTATGTTCGCTTGTTTTTTTTTTTTTTAATTTATTTACTTATTACTACCATTGTTTAATTTTTTATTTGTTTATTTCACCTTAAATTGTTTCCTTGTTTTTTGTTTTGTTTATTTGTGTAAATTTTTGTTTACTTTTTATTTATTTTTATTTGTTTAGGGTTTATGGCGTTCGGTAGCAAACTCTTATCCAGGATAGGCAGAGGTAACGTAGAGAAAGAACACAAATTTAGTATTGTAAAAAGTAGTAGTAGTAGTAGTTAATATTAGTATAATAGTAGTAGTTAGTTGTAGTAATGTAACAAGTACTATTAACATTAGTAACCAAGGTTTTGGGAGAGAGTGAGAGAAAAAGAGATTGTAAATAATAGCAGTAGTAGTAGTAACATTAGTATAATAGTAGTAGTTAGTTGTAGTTATGAAACAAGTATTATTAACATTAGTAACCAAGGTTTTGGGAGAGAGTGAGAGTGAGAGAGAGCTTCTTTTCTTTTTAAGATGATGATGATGTACGTGACCAGAAGTAAATAGATTGGTTTTAAAGACAGTCTGAATTGGTCTTGCTTTATTTTAGGTTCAGATTTTTCGACATAATAGATTTGATCCTTATTATCATGGTTAGTCTTTTTTAGGACTTTATCATGATTTGTCTTTTTTAGGACTTTATCATGATTTGTCTTTTTTAGGACTTTATCATGGTTAGTCTTTTTTAGGACTTTAATCATGGTTAGTCTTTTTAGGACTTTATTTATTTGTCTTTTTAGGACTTTAATCATGGTTAGTCTTTTTAGGACTTTATTATGATTTGTCTTTTTTAGGACTTTAATCATGGTTAGTCTTTTTTAGGACTTTATCATGGTTAGTCTTTTTAGGACTTTAATCATGATTTGTCTTTTTTAGGACTTTATCATGGTTAGTCGTTTTTAGGACTTTAATCATGGTTAGTCTTTTTAGGACTTTATTATGATTTGTCTTTTTTAGGACTTTATCATAACTTGTCCTTATTTTGATAAATCTTTTTCGTGGTTTGTCTTTATTTGAACTTAAACTTAGTCTTACTTTGGTTCGCATTAACGAATTTTTTTTTTTTTATCATAATGTATTTCGATCGTAAGAATATTTTGTTTCTCTTATTTTGGCCCCTTTTTATCATGGATTTTTTTTTTACCCTATTCTCAATCCTAATTTGTTTTAGTCTTGTAATATATATATAGATTGTCCTTGACCTTTGACCTTGTTAATTCAGACATAGGGTTCTTATTTATTTTCATAGCTCGTTTTTGGTCTTGCTTGTGATAACTCAACTGGCCATTGTTTTTTTTTTTTAAATTTTTGCCTTGATTTATACCTTGTTCGTCATGGGCATCTTTATTATGCCC
>SEYY01009576.1:147500-152500 GCA_009176605.1 Armadillidium nasatum | reverse complement strand
TTATTATTTACTGGCCATTTTTGTTGAGGTTTTCTATATTATTTCCAGACTATCTACTACTCGTTTTATATACTATACTTAGAGTAATAAAGGCTGTATGAGCCTTAGATGAGAACGGGATTCGATGACGGTACTCCTGACGATACAGGCGATACCAAAACCATCCTCTCCAAATGATCCATTTTATTCCATGAATAATAATAATAATAATGGTAGTTTTTTTTACCGTAATCTTAGTGTCAGATTTTTCATTCTTTTATCTAACTTTTGTATCATTTCTTCTTCAGGATTGTCTTTACCACCATCCCGTCCACAAGATCTCGTTCATCGCACAGGACATAACAGATACGCGCGCCTTCGGATATATTTTTGGATCTCCTGACGCCGGACACAAGTTTTTTGGTATTAAAACGGAGAAAACTGCTTCGCAGGTTGTGATAGCTATGCGGGATCTCTTTCAAGTGAGTTGTTGTTGTTATTATTATTATTATTATTATTATTATGTAGTAGTAGTATCATCATTATTATTATTATTATTATTATTATTATTATTATTGTATTCATTTATTATTTATACATATTTATGTAATTATTATTTATTATTATTAAATATTTATTTTATTTATTTTTTTCTTTTTTTTATTTATTTATTTTTTTACAGTCATTGCAACCACTCACAGAAAAAGCTCCTTGCAATGAGGGAGCACAAAACGATATGGAAATAGAAAGCTCACCTGTTCTAACCCCCGAGGGGGCTTCTCAGGTGAGTGTAGATACCCGTCTTTAAGAAAGAAAGATTATATTCAGAGGAAAAAGCAGATGTTGAGAAAGAAAGAGATTATATTCAGGAAAAAAAAACCGATGTAGGCAGTGATGTTAGATACCCAGTCTTTAAGAAAGAAAGATTATATTCAGAGGAAAAAACAGGTGTTAAGAAAGAAAGAGATTATATTCAGGAAAAAAAAGCCGATGTAGGCAGTGATGTTAACAGGCTACAATACAGAAGTGGTTTGGTGGATAGAAAGATGTGTTGCAATGAGCAAGGAAAAGTTTTCGGATGTGAATAAAGAGTTTGGATAAATATGTCATGTCATAGCACTTGTGCCAACTTTTTCCATCAGTGTTATTGTCAATAGAAAGGGGGAAAATATCTTCAGTCTCGCCGCATAAAGAGGGAGCTTGAAAAAGATTTGAAAGCAAACTATTGCAAAATTAAATTTCAAAAAGTTCGGATGACCCCACAGAAGAATGATATTTAGGTCCATAAAAAGAGAATTTTAAAAAGCTGAAGTTGAGAGGCAGTAGAAGGAGCTGAATCTAGAGGAGTTATTATTGTAGGAATGAAAAAGGTTAGTAAAGCTAATTAAACAAAACTTAAAAAGATCGTTGAGAGACATAAAGCAAAACCTTGAGGAACATCACGATTGTTATGAATGGCAGAAATAGTTATTCATCAACAGCTGCTTGTAATGCAGTCTCTTGAAATAAAACTAGATGGAAGTAAGCAAATGAAGAAGGAAACTAATGAAAAGAAGAGATAGTTAGAAATCATTAATGCATGTCAATTTCCCTTACTAAGCTCTGGATAAGTGAATCGCTTCCACGTTACTTAAGTGTACTTCAAGGAACAACAAAATAGAAAAAGTGTTGCATACTCAGTCAACAAAATGCATGAATTAACGTCTAGTTTGTAAGTTGCAAGAAGAAAAAAGAATGTTATTTAAACAGTAGTGTGAATTGATTTTTCCTCAAATGAGGAGGTTACCCATTATAAATCTATCGAAGAAGAAAAGCGATGCAGTATATGACTTGTAGAAAAATGATGGGCCGAACGGTAAGAGTAGAGCAGGGGAGGGTGGTTCAAATGGAAACCTGTAAACTCTACTCTAGATTATGTAACACGTTCTTTGTACAAGAACAACTGAGACCGTGTAAAAAAGTTCTGAAGTCTCAGAAAAAAAAAACAAGCTTTTTTAGAAGCAATGTGATCTTTAGAAGCAATGTATGTACATAGATAAAAGAATTGTTTTTAAGATATTGGAATTCATTATTTCTTTTCTCTAATTAGATATTTGACAAAAATCAGAGATTAACTGTTCCTAAGTCATTTTCGTAGCATCTGTTTTACTAGTGTTAAATGGATGCTTTTTCATACTGAAAAGAGTAATGCGAGTTACAGTCATATGCGTAAGGGTGAAGAGGTAATAAAATGATAGGTAGAGCGTCGATGAAGAGTAGAAAGTTGGAATGTAGAAGTGAACTTTGAGGAGCACCACTATTAATAGATTTTATAGAAAGATAAACGACAGCCATTCACAATATCGACTGGAAAGAAAATTAGAGAAGTGGATAAGGTTTCGAAAGAAATAAGTTTACAGATGAAAGCATTGTTGGGTTATTTGTGCCAGACTCTCAAACATTTTTATTTATTCATTGCTAGAGTAAAAAGATTTACTGAATTACGGAGGGGGTTTTGAACAAAGAGTCGTAAAAAAGTGAAAGAAATCTCCAAGCTTAGCATTTCTTTGTGAAATGTTCGGGCTATTTGCTACGGGTACGTAGGAATTAAGAATAGTAACGATATCCCCTTTTTCTTTCAGGTCGTTTTTGAAAGGAAGAAGAAGGAAATGGAAAAGGCGAGGGCGCAATTGGAGGAAGGAAGAGATGGAGCAGATTTTAAGGTGAGAAAATTTTAGTGGTAAATCAAAATTTATCATGAAACAAAAAAAAAATTCATAATTTCACTTCAAATCAAATTTTAAAAAGGAGATTGACATTAAAAATTAGAATTGAATTTCCCCAATTGTGTCCTTATCAAAAAATTGCATACACATAGTTTACTTTGTGTACGTGAGAATATGCATACGTAGAATCCTACATGTATGTATTTGTTGTATTTGTTTCCATGTTTTTCATTAATTTCCTCTTTGATTCCATTTGTTAGTAATGGATTCGGATTAATGATGCTAATGTAAGCTGGGACTAAGAGTCAGAGCCAGTTATGTGCTTTGCAGTGGCCATATTATTATTATTATTATTATTATTATTATTATTATTATTGTTGTTGTTGTTGTTGTTGTTGTTGTTGTTGTTGTTGTTGTTGTAAAGCTTTTTTTAATCATCGCTCCTAAAGATTTTTGGCTCTTTAACTAAACTATACATTTTTACTTCGTTTGGTTTCAGTACTTATTATTATTATTATTATTATTATTATTATTATTATTATATCCTTCGTCGTCTTCTGTTCCACTTGTTAAAAGGTGAAGTCTTTTTCTTTGCATTTCTTCCTCGTCATAAGGACCTATGAACTCATCTCATGTGCGTGTGGCTTTTGTTCTTTACATAATGAGTATTGGGATGTTATTCATAACATTTACACCGACATACACATACACACACACCATATATATATATATATATATATATATATATATATATATATATATATATATATATATATATATATATATATATATATATATATATATATATATATATATATATATATATATATATATATATATATTAGTGATGGGACGATGCCGATTGTAACAAATGTTCCGATTCTACTGCCGATACCGATGCCGATTTTGACGATGCCTAAGCGTATCAATTTATTGATAAATATGGCTAATTATATTATCATACTAATATGTATTATGAAATGTATTTTTTATAAATTAGTATTTGAAATTGATATGAATTGATTCAAGTTTTTACTTTGGCTGCAAATAATTTGATGTAATAAACTAATTTGACATCAATACCTTATTTGGTTCAGTAGTTCCATGATTTAAAATTTTGAAGGAAAAAAAAAAAAAAATAAATTAATTTAAAATATTCTAATATTTAAAATGGTTGTAAAACACATTAAGTTAAAATAAAAAATAGTTAAGTTTTAAAACTTGTTTTATTGGAGCAACATCAAATTACTTTGTTTTTCTTTTACTTTAAAAAGTAAAAAAAAAAAAAAAATTAAATAGAAATATGAATAATTGTTCTATAGTTAACCATAATTAAAATACACTTTGAGAACTTCCAAAGAGGTGTATTTATTTTTTTGTTTGAATTCATCTATTCAGAATATCTATTTTGTAAGATCATCATTTTTTTTGTTTACTTTCCACAATATTCTTGTCTACACTTTTGGTGTAGTTATCTGATTTACTTGTTTATGTTTCTTGTTTTGATTCATTAAAACAAGTTTCAAAAATAAAATACTTATACAATCTTTTGACTTTGCTCCTTAATGTGATGCTGAAGATTCCTTGGATGAACTTGGACTAAATAACAGTTGAACTTTTTTTTCTGATTAATTTTGAAAATATACTTGTATATCTACTGACAAAGAATTTCTGTAGGTTTGTAGGTTTTTCCATCATGTTCCTTAAACTGACGAGTCAGACAGGTTGCAAGTATATGCTTTTTATGATTTAAATAAGGATAAAATCGTTTTACGTCGTTGAAACACTCCGTGCTGACAGAGTTAATCCAAGTTACTAAAAAAAATATTTGTCAGTTGTTCTTTATGGAAAATGTTTAGAATTACTCGGATACATTGAATTGAACCTGAAACAATAATATCACATGTTTAGAAGTTGTATACTCTTATTAGATATTTCCAGAATTTTTACTAATTTTTCCCAAGATCTGTTATTGAATGCTTTTTAATCCTAGTTTTCAATGGCAGTATTTTCATAAGTTTATAGTACTGACATTTCTATCAAGTTACTATTACATCCTGAGTAGTACCTTATTATACTCTTCTTATTTTGAAAAAGAGAGGCAGGAGAGTTATTAAAATAAAGAACTCTGTGTTTTTCTTACCGCCATTATGTCTTTGGCATTTCTTTATACAAATATAACATCACTTAAAGATTAGCTTAAGACTTATGTAATAAAGTAAACATTGTTTGTGAAACTGTGTCATCCATGTTAGCTTATCTCTTACAAGAAGATAATAAGCATTAGACTGAAATTATTTGTGAATGAGTTTGGGC
>SEYY01009576.1:110000-145000 GCA_009176605.1 Armadillidium nasatum | reverse complement strand
TTGGTCTTCCATATTGTCTTTACAGACGCAATGTGAAAAGCTGCAGGAAAAATGACAAGTACAGGAACTTGATAAATATTCTTTTAAAATCTATTCAGAATGACTGTAATAAATCGATATTTATGCTATAATTGTAAATTGTAATTGGTTGTACAAAGTACAATTGAATTTCAAATCGGGAAATACATTTTTAATTTAATTCTTCTCAGTGTATTCGTTTCTAATGCCAGTTTGGTAAACTCTTATGAGAACACCCCCTGTGAAGACATTCCGTAACAGGACAAATGAAGAGTATAAACTAAGAGTCTGTTAAAACCAAAATTTACAATAGTCCTTTTCCAACTTGGGCTCCAGCCTCCAACACATTTCTAAACTCTACGTAGATTCTCATTCCTACTCTCATCATTCGAAATTTTGTGATTCTGGATTCAGTAGCCTTTGATTTCATAAAATGGTTCTCTAACACAAGTCCTATCCCGATACTCTTCCCACTCTTATATATATATATATATATATATATATATATATATATATATATATATATATATATATATATATATATATATATATATATATATATATATATATATATATATATATATATATATATATATATATATATATATATAAATTTGTCAAATTTTCATGGGTAAATATTAAGAAAAGACGCTGTTTTTAAATATCTTCATTTTATTTTTGATATAGGATTAACTTTTTTTTTTTTTTTTTTTTAAACTAAATAAAGATTGTTCAGTTACAAGAGAGTTAATTGTATGTTGTTTGATGGTAATTGTGGTTGTGGGGTCGGAGTTGGACACTCTTGGATGTTTTTTTTTCTGGTTAGCTCCTAATTATATCCTTTTTTAACCTTTTTAACGATTTTTTTTTTTTTTTTAAGTAATTAGCTCTTTAAATCTTTTCATAATACTATCATTAACCATATTTTTTTTCTTTTGAATGACCATTAATTATATTATTGTTATTCATTGATGGAAGGGAGAGGGTTTGGGGGTTTGGGCCTCTGAAAGTCATAAATAGCTTTACTTAACAATATTAAATGTAAGATCTGGCAACCCTCCCCTCATCCCCTGCCCCAATCACCAAGTTTTTCCCCCCTCTTGTTACCTGTATGCCTAAACTTTCCTCACTCATTCAGGAGTCCTCCTATGGCTCTCTCTTTGGGGCAAATGGCGAACCGGGCATTGTAAGCGCCAGTCTCACCAGTGGGGCTGGTGGTGCGATCGCAGACCTGCTTGATTTACAGAGCGAGTTGAGTTCCCTCCAGCGAGGGCTTTCAGAAATTAGCAAACGCACACAGTCGCTTCAAAAGCAACAGAGTCAGTCCAAGGTGAGAGGCAGACTGGGGTTCGGCACCTCCTATTTTGTTTTTCTTGCACGTTTTTCGCATGGATAGCAGTGCATGGAAGTTTTCTTTTTATGTTTTCTCGTAATTGTTTTTTTTATTTTTCGTTATTTTCGAGTTTTTTTTCCGTTTTTATTTTTGTTTTCTATTATTATTTTTAAGAATGAGAATTTTCCTTAGTAGCAAAAATTCTCATTAATTTATCTATATTTTTGAATCCTTTTTACCCCTTTTTACTCCAATCAGCATTTATTAAATATAAATACGTTATTCGGATATTATTATTATTATTATTATTATTATTATTATTATTATTATTATTATTATTATTATTATTATATCGTAATCATAATTATAATGGAGAGTGATGGAAGTTTTTTAGAGAGAAAATTTGCTTTGGAAAAGCCAAATGATAAAGGGGAGGATAAATATTAGACAAGAATATTTAACCCCAGAAATCGGGATTTAATATTATTATAATAACTGGGTGTGTCTATAATAGAATTACCGAAGTTGGAAGTCATGATAAATGGTGTTATATGTGCGTTGTAACCATTTGGGCTCCAGTTTGGAAATACTGTTAATTTGCCTGCTTGGTGGGTAGTGGAGATTAGTAACCTGTTTTTATTATTCTTGTGGGAAAGATTGTTGAATATAGTTTATTTGTAGGAAATGGTTTCAAGGAACCTGACTAGAATGTGTTACCACTTTGTTTGAAATATAAGATGGTAATGAGTGGTTATGACACATCTGTCTTTGAACTGATAGGACATCTGTAGCTGCTTTAGTATTACATCCTCATTTTTGTGTATTGAAGTTTTACACACTTATTTGCTACTAAGAAAATAGTTTAAGTGAATGGAGATTCCTTGTTTGGATATTTGGTTGAGAATGTTTTGAGGAAAAAGTTCGGATTTTGATGTCCAATATTTATGAAAAGAAGAGAGGAAAAGTATTGGTGAAGAAGGCTGAAATAGGTAGATAATTTTTTGTATTGGTAAAACTGTATTATGTGAAAGAAATGAATAAGCAGTTCTCTTCATATTTAGGACATTTATAAAAAAAATATATAAAAAAACCTGTATGTGCTACAATGCATTTCACAAAGCCTTCACTTAAATATATATTTTCGAGCGTCTATATCTAGCATATGACTAAGCTTACCTGAAGTTAGGTTGTTTAATTATATAATTATGTATGTTACTCAGAATAAATATAATTCATACCTAGAGTAAGGCTTTTATTTGTATTTTGTTATACTGGTTGTATGTATGTTTTTCGTTCAGTAATTAGATGGAGTTTAAAAAAAAAATCAGACTATTAAAAATGTTAGGTAATACTTACACTGCAGTCTAAAGCATGGTTTTCCCTCCTCCCTCTCCCCAACCTCTCTATCTTTAACGAGTTTCCGGAGTTTAACTAACGTGGAAAAGATAAAATGTTACGTTGTTATTAAAAATTGTCAGAGTTTCTTATTTTTTAATGAACTTCCATTATAAAATCATTTACTGCTATTTTTTCACTACTTGATACAAGAAAGAAAAAGCTGATCACTCATGACGCCAAACATTAGCCTTGAAAAGTATAATTTTTTAAACATTTTCATAAATGTGCCTTCCGAACAGAACATCGGATTTTAACCTATGAATTGCTACCTAATCGTAAGTTGACAAAGTTCTCAGAAAAAAAAGTTAGTTTTTTTTTTTTTTTTAATTTAAATTTTAAACCTTCATGTTTAATGGTCGTGTAGAAAAAAAACACGACAATGTGTGCAGATTGAAGTACCCATCTCGTTTGTAGGAACGAAAACCCATGAATAGTGAAGTTGATCTTGATTTTTGGTTGTGGCCAAGCATACAGTAGATAAAAACCTATTTGAAAGGTGGATTTTTATTATTGAAATACTTTGACATTTGGTTACTAGCAACAGTTTCTATGAGTAATTAAAAAGAAATAACATAAGAGATATATTTTGAATAAGTAGAAATTTAAGTTAGGATATGAAATTTTGTTAGATTTTGAGTAAGATTAAATGTATTTGAAAAGAGAAAAAGCTCTAAAAGACCGAATATTATTGAATTATATTCTTTAAAAGTGGAAATGAAGTATATGAAAAGAGAGTATTATCATGAAAATTAAGCAGATGATTAATTAATACAGGTAGGCATAAAACCAATTAGATAGGGAAAGATTCTGCCGTTCCAAGATATTGATTTTGCATTGAACGTAAAACTTGCTTCAAGGTAATGTACACAGAAAATGAAATGCAGTGTTTATGGGAGTTGCAAACATTTACTCGAGATTTTAGGTTCAATGTTTCTTTTTCAGAAAAAGATCTTAGCAATTTTTATTATTATGACAAATTTTGAAAAACTTAAATTATTGGAATTTGTTCCTGGAACTTGTTCCGAGAACTTTATTCCCAGACCTTCTTGTTTTCAAATTACTTGAAAACATTCATTTAAATTTTTTTTTTTTTTTTAATTAGTTACTTGATACCAATACCAACCTGCCTTTTAAATAATGTTTTTAGGTTATTATATATATATATATATATATATATATATATATATATATATATATATATATATATATATATATATATATATATATATATATATATATATATATATATATATATATATATATATATATATATATATATATATATATATATATATATATATATATATAGTGGCTGAAACAAATAAGGGAATAGTTAGCTTCAATAATAATTGTAAATCCTCTATCTGAAAGGTTAGCTTTAATGACTGCTGACTGCTATTATTATATTATTATTATTATTATTATTATTATTATTATCATTATCATTATCATTATCTCTAAAGCTTATAAAGAATTTTGTTATGTTGTAGCTTGAACGTAGAGCTTTTAAAATAAAAGTGTATAGCATGTCAGGATCAGATGATGATCAAGATTAAAATATTAAATTGAACAAGTGAATTAAAACATTAGTGTACTATATGCAGAAGATATTTTAAATTTATAATACAAAAAAAGTATTAAACAAATTAAAAAATATAAAGAAATAAAAATATACGTGAAACATTTAATAATATAATTTATTTAATGCATTAACGCTGCTAAACTTCTTACTACTTCTCCATCATCTGAATGTGTTGGTAGTTGCCCTTCATAAACATCAATTTTTTTTTCAAAGTTTGTTTTTATAATTGTGACTCTCTTAGCCTCAAGATCTCCTAGAAAATGGAGAATAGGTTTAACTGTAGCACTAGGTAATATGAATGTTCTCTACTTGTTGAATGGGTAACGTTATTTAGGATCTCTCTCGTATCAGATCTCAAGTTATGTGCTTTGAATCTTAATAACCTGTGACTCCTTCTCTCTTGGAACTGTGTGATGCTATTGATTTCATTGCACTCATCCTCATCATTGGTGGTGATAATGTCCTCAGTGGTCTACCACTGGGCATTCTCCATGCCTTTTTCTTTACCCTGCTTAGTTTTCAGACATAACAGTGAAAAGTAGTTTGAAGGCAGCAACCAGCTTGCCCTCTTGATCTTGTAGGGACCCATACCTTTTTTTGAGATATACCTACCATTATCGCGTCTAACAGAGGATTGCTGGAAAGAGACCTTTGGACGTGGCATCATTCAACTTTATAACCACTGCCGTTATAATCGGTAGAAGGCCCCCCCGAGGTATGGCTGGAACAATAAACAGCGCTAACATGCCAATACGCTCACCAAAGGAATAAATTAGTACGATTTTAGGGTTAGCAGACATGATGTTATTGGAATGTTAATTGGTTCACTAACTGCTTAGCAAGAATGCTCATCCTCTAACGAAAAAGTTTGCTTTGTTCATTGTAGCTAGCCGATTTAACGGAACTGGAATTATCCCGATATATATATATATATATATATATATATATATATATATATATATATATATATATATATATATATATATATATATATATATATATATATATATATATATATATATATATATATATATATATATATATATATATATATATATAATATATAATAATTTTTAAAGACTTGGGGTTTATATGTAATCCGAAAGATATTGGAAAACGAATTAAGTCCTAAATGAAATATCTTCATGTCCAGCCAATACACGGCAGAATAAAAACAGTTTATAAGGACAAAGTATAAGAAGGATTCCCACATTTCCTTACATTAACTTAGGATTTACCCCAGAGAGGTCAGAAATGATGAATTTGAAAGAAACTACAATGTTAAGTATTCATTGGTGGAGAGGTTAAATAACACCTGGGTCATCAGAAGTGGAATAAGTGGCATTTTTTTATGACTTTAAGAGTACAGTTTCTTGAGAAGGTAACATAAATGTGTATCTATGGGAAGAAAAAATTGATGAGGGAAAGTTCGATTGACTTTTTTCACGCTTGACTTGGCACGCCTATCTAGAGGAGATTGTAAATCCGATGTTGCATAGAATATTTCAGAGGATGGCAATTGTTTTGGTTCACTTCTTAATTTCTTGGTAGCCAAAATAAGCTTCGCAAACCAAGCACAGGTTAATTGGAAATCAGCTTCAGTCCAATACAAGGTTATTCTTGCTTCACCTGATTAATAACTGAGCACACCAACCTGAGCTATGGGGCAAATCCCTCCTCCCAGGTCCACATTTTGTCATGTTTGTTTGCTGTTTCATCAATTCAACCTCTTCTCTTGTCCCGTTTTTTTAAATTAATGTGCAGACAATGTTTTTCTCTTTTTCATAATGTTTTGAATGAGCAACAAATTGGCTTTTACTCGTAGGAAATTGTCTGTCTTTAGGCCAAGGCTGTAGAGCCTGCGAATATCTCGTTGGTTCCAGTGCCTACTTTATCATTTTAAAATTATTCTGTTCTAGCTGTGAATCCATAGGGAAAAAATTTCTTGCCCTGCATGTACCCCCCAAAATTTTTTATTATTGTTGTTGTTCCAGATCCACCCAATTATTTTTTTTCGTGCCCTAGTTCCATCTCATGTTCTGCAGCCCTAATTTTAGACTTGATTTTGGCAGTTCTGTTCTCAATATTTTTTTTAAGTGTTTCACATTAGATTTATATGATATTTAAGTAACTGAATATCGTCCTTTTCCTACTACTTCTATCCTGTAGATGCCCTTGGGGAGGTATAATATATATATATATATATATATATATATATATATATATATATATATATATATATATATATATATATATATATATATATATAATATATATATATATATATATATATATATATATATGGGAAGCTGTTAGGTATTGGATTTGTATTTAAGGTTACTTAGATCAAGATTTAGGATTTAGCTTCCACTATGGATGGGAATATTTGGGAAGGTCTGTTGTTCTTGACTTGGGAATAGGGAACCAAGGTGGTGGACGTCTTGCCTCCACTATCTTGATCCTATTCTAGGGACTTCTTTAGGACCTAAGTAAATCGACTTCCTCACCGTGGTACGAACCTCGGGTCATGGAAAGAGTAGGAGTCTTGCATCGTAACCACTCTCGCACCATTATTACAAAGCTAAAACGGTTGGCCATTGTAATAAATACATTTCAGAATTGCCATTCTCGATATTAAACACTACCTTTATCCTGTTTATTATTATTATTATTATTATTATTATTATTATTATTATTATTATTATTATTTTTTTTTTTTTTTTTTTTTTTTTTTATTTTTATTTTTTTTCCCTCTTAAATATATTTTGTTCTTTTTGCCTGTTAATCATACTTTTAAAAAGCTTTTTTATATTTGCCAAAAAATAAATTATTATTATTATTATTATCATTATTATTATTTTGTAATGTAATGATAGAAAACCTGTTCTATCATGAGCTTTATTTAATGAGTTTGAGTTTGAATTGATTTAATGGTGAATATTTTGTGAACTGTTGCCATTTTAGTGGAAATATTAATCTTTCTTTAAAACAGGTGACACCACCCCCCCTCCTCCTCCAACCCATCGTAAAATTTGGAATTTTGACTTGTCTCTACAAGCATGGGACTTTACCTTACCCTAAAATATTAAATATTGATTTTTGACCTGACTCTGCAACCATGAGACTCAACCCCACAACCATGAAACTCAACCCCTCCCCCTCCTGAAATATGGAATTCTGCTCAGTTTGATAATCTTTGCTTAATGTATTTTTTAAATGTTTATAAATTCTTTATTAATTCTTCATTAATTCCATTAATTGTTAAAGACTTGTTTTAGATCAATGGTTTGATGGTTGTAAAGAACATGGAAATATTATTCCTAACTTTTGTCTATAGTTAAGAAAAAAAATTTTAAGAGGTCTTCCAGAAATCATAAATTATTATTTAATATATTTATGTATTTATATTTAATATTTTCAGGATGAAAGATTTGACCCCTTCGGTGGAGACTCATTCAAACCTGGATTTTCATCGTCAGGATCAGATGGATTTTCAGCATCCGCTTCTGAAGTAGTTTCTTCTACATCAAAGGCTACTAGACATCCTGCGAGTTCCGCTCCTACACCAGCACCATTGGCTCCACCTCCAGTATCTGGTAGATCAAGACATGATTCCCAGAAACAGCAACAACAACAGCATCAACAGAAATTGACAGAATTTGCTAAATTTCCTGTTGACTTTAAAAACTTTAGTTCACCTCCTCTTGGCCAGATAACTGGTGCTGATCGTTACGCCGTTTTTAAAGAGGAATTTCAGAGCGATGTCCACAGGCGATCAATTGGGTCTTCGGTAAGTGCAGATTCCGGTAAAGAGTTTGATGGCCAGTGGAATATCGGAGACCGAACTGGGGGAGATTCGCTTCCTTCTGAACATAGTCAAAGTCAGCCACCTTACGACATATTTACGGAATTAGACCCCCTTGGCACGGGAAAAGTAAAACCTTTCGTTGATAAAAAAGACTTTTTTAATGACGTTCGAAAACAAACTTCACGACGTCTCCTCCGAGGTACTGGAGATGGAGAAGAATCTTTGCCCCATGGTACTCACAAAGTGCCCCCAGGAGTAATACCTCCAGAGGTCTCTGCACTTGTTGCTTCGTCGTCCCTTTATAATACACCTAACCCAACTACGATTAACGCGATTAAGCAACCAGCAACTTCTACCCATACAACCCCAGTACATGGATCTGTGCTCCCATCTTTCTCCGAAGGATTTACAGACTCCTTCGTTGGACTTCCCGGAAGCAGAGAAACTCAACAAGAAGGCCCGTCATCTGGCTTTGCCGATTTCAATCGTTTTTCAGACTCACCAAGAAGTCAGCGGTCCGAGTTTTCATCTGGAAGTGTTATTGATGAACAAGGGACATCGTTGTCCGTTGGTTCTTTGACAGTAGCGTTACCTCCAGAAAGTTTTCGCGACAGCCCGCCATCGTTTTCTCCCCCACCTCCGCCTCATACTCCAGCAAGGTCTCATTCAGGCTCAAGTTCGCCACAAACTGCTCTTTCCCAGCATTCGCCAGTTCCTCATCATCGTCTAACAAAACAAATTACCCTTGCCGCGCCGGCTAGTCCAAAAACTCTACCTCGTAGTCACAAGTTCTCAAGACAGTCGAGTTATGAAACTGGTTGGGATTCTGGGACTTACTTCACACCAAGAGGCACTTCCGATGACAGTGAATTTTCGCCAATCACGTCATCGAGAACAGAAGGTGGCATAAGTCCGCGACCACGTCCCCGTTCTAGCCTCTCGAGACAATTTACTTCCGGCTCTTCAACTCTGCCTCTTAGAGGATCTTTTGGTAAAAGTTCATTTAGAAGTGCATCTCCTACAGATTTTGAGTGTGGGCCATTTCCAAGTGATGACACAAATCTTAGCTACGAAGAGGCTCCCGAGCCTCCTCCCAGACCGGCCCATGTTGAACCACCTCCATTGCCTCCTAAACGACTTCCTTCCCATATCACTTTAAGACCTCCGCCTCGTCCTCCACCATCTTCCGAACCTCATTATAACTATATTAATGATTATGATTCATCCCCTGATAATGCAAAGAGCCCCCCTATTCCCATACCAGCACGAAAACCTCGATACGCTGAACCTCCTTGTCCATCATCCAGAAGTGTCAAGCCTCAATCCCAAACAGATAGCTTCCATTTTCCAAGAACAAGTCATAGCCCAACAAGAGATTCTTCAAGTACTGGAGCGGTCCCTAAGAACAGTTCAAGAGGATCTACTCCTAGTAAGTCATCTACACCGGGGAAATCTCCTAGAAGCGGTCAACGGGGTCTAACACCAGAATCGATGGATCTCACAAACACTAGCTTAGATCAGCTGGCTACAAAATTAAATATGCCTATTGAACAATTGGCTAAAATGACTGTTGTTGAATTGGCTGCCTGTTTAGCCCAGTTACAGTTACGCAGTGATTCCGCGGCAGACGAACATTCTCGTCCTCATTCTGGGGATGGATATGAAGTACCTATACCTCGAAGTCACTCTCAGACCCTCGATTCACGAGAAAAATCTTCATGGTCTTCTCAAAAGTTTGAAACATTTGAAGATGATGATATGTTTGCGCGATTTGATGCCCAATTTCCCAAAAGCCCTGTGGATGCACCATCCTTCCCTGCTTCTTACAGTTATTGAAGCTAAGTTTCCTTTAGGAGCACCTGTAAGTGAAGATCGTTACGCAGTTTTCAGAGAACTTTCATCATCTTCTGCAAAGCAAAAATCTGTATTTGATGAAAATTTGCTAACTCCTCAGAATTCAGTGGATGACGAAGCATCGGAAGTCTCTTCAGGGACATTCAAAGCAACTTTTTCAGACGGTCCTCAGGCAATTCACCAAGATTCCGTTGAACAAAAGTCATCTATAAGCGATGAAATAGAGGGACACGCCGATGTAGGTCGTAATAAAGGATTGGGAGAGATGCGAACGTGTTGACCACGAATGCGTCACTGTTTTCCGAAGTCCTGATATTAGTGAGTATGAAAATTTTGAACCCAACTTCGAATGCAAGTTTGAAGATGATTTCTCAAATGCAACTCTAAGTGAAAGAAGTGAGACACCGGTTAACTCCCCTGCTGCTGTCGTCAGCACAACATCAGGTACATTGGAACCAAGTCCTCTATCGAACTTGCCGCACAAATCTCCCGTTCACTGACGATTTCAGCAAAATGTCTAATACAACTGTGTTCACTGAAGCTAAATATGGTCCGAATAATAACAGAGGATCAAACGACGAGAAATTTGTGTCTAATTTTAATGATTACAGCGCCACTACCGTTGCGAATGGAAGGTCATCGGCTTTCAGCGAGGCTAGCACTACGAGATCTTTGTCAGAGCGATCCCCATTTGAGGACGACTTTTCGGACTTTCATATCGAAAAGCAAAGGACGATCGATAATTCTAGTCTGGATGACAACGTATTCGACGGGGAGGAAAGGCGAAGCAAAAGGTTCGAGCGGTCGAGTAAGAGAAGGAGTAAGAAAAGCTCGGCTTCGTTGAACACTCCCCCAAATGGATCAGTGAGTGATAAACCTCCTCGAAGCCCTTTCGATGACGATTTTTCAAGAAGGACCTCCAAGTACGAGGTACTTCGTGATATGGACGCTGAGAGATCTTCACCTTTCGACGACCATGAAGACAGAAAATCAATCGGGTCTCTTCATTCCATTCAAGAAGAAGGTCGACCCCCAATAGAAATCAGCAATAGAAGATCGCCTTATAGTGAAGTAATGACACCACCTTCATACATACTTAGAAATAGAGGTCCTTCACGGGTTAGTCTTGGATCTGAGGGCAGCGGCGATATAAGACACTCTCCTTTCGATGACAACTTTAATCCTGGGTATGAAAATGGGCTTAAAAATAACAGCAATAACAGTAGCTCTAATAATACCCACGTTGCATCGTTTCATGCAGAGGACAGTCAGTCTAAAGACTTAGAAGGGGAGGGAAATATTGAGGAAAAAGAATCCGTTGTTCCTAATTTTGCAGACTTCGAAACTGCCTTTAAGAGTGAGGATCAAGCGGTTAGTAAAGGAAAAGAAGATGGTAGTAATAGATCGAGGGAAGATGATGCAAGTAATGGAAAGCAGGAGGAGGAAGTGCAAAAACCATCTGAAGAAATTGAGACTCGAGATCAGGATGTCATCGACGTTGGAAGCGACGACGCTGCTGTAGTTGATTTGCCAGACGAGGAAGAAGTCTTTCCAGAATCTGAAACCGAATTCAAAATTTCTGCGCGGTTTCCGAAGTCAGAAACAGCGACTATATTTCGAAGGGATAGCGACCCCTTCTCCGATGACTTCTTCGATGCAGATTCGTTGAGTGAAGCTCCTGACAAGGTTGAAGTACCTTCAGGAGTAGTCTCGTCGACAACACCCTCAACTTCAATATCAAATAAAGACTCATTTTGGCAAGAGAGCTTTGATAATTTTAAGTTCAAGGATGGATGAAGTTTTTAAACATTATTATTATTATTATTATTATTATTATTATTATTATTATTATTATTATTATTATTATTTTTTTTATTATTTTTTATATTTTATTAATTATATATATATATATATATATATATATATATATATATATATATATATATATATATATATATATATATATATATATATATATATATATATATATATATATATATATATATATATATATATATATATATATATATATATATATATATATATAAATCAGAGCCAGTCTAGTTTTAGAAATTATTATTATTATTATTTTACTACCATTACTATTACTACTAGAGAAATTTCTTTTCTATAACATTCCTATGATTGTTTCCCCATTCCAACAATAATAATGATAAAAATGTTTTTTCTTTATAATTTTTTTTTTTTTTTTTTTTTTTTTTTTTATTTTATTATTTTATTATTATTATTATTATTATTATTATTATTATTATTATTATTTATTATTTATTATTATTTATTATTATTTTTTATTTTTTTTAATTATTTATTATTATTATTATTATTATTATTATTTTTATTATTATTATTATTATTTGTTAATATTTAAATGATGGGATGAATTAATGATACAGTTGCTGATATATTATATATATATATATATATATATATATATATATATATATATATATATATATATATATATATATATATATATATATATATATATATATATATATATATATATATATATATATATATATATAATTGATTTTTAAATTTAAAAGTTTTTTTTTATTATTATTATTATTATTATTATTATTATTATTATTATTATTATTATTATTCAGCAAGGTAAATACCAAAGAAATAAAATGTTTATTATTTTATTAATTGTATGATTAATTTTTAAAAAGTTTTACTAATTTTTTTTTTTTTTTAGATAATTTATATATTATATATTGATATAGTATATATATATATATATATATATATATATATATATATATATATATATATATATATATATATATATATATATATATATATATATATATATATATATATATATATATATATATATATATATATATATATATATATATATATATATATATATATATATATATATATATATATATATATATATATATATATATATATATATATATATATATATATATATATATAATACTATTATTATTATTATAGGTTTTAATGATTATCAAATTTTTTTTTTTTTTTTCATTATATAGATTTTATTTTTTTAAAAAGAATTCGTAGAGAGAATTTACTTATTATGCTTTGCCATTTATTTGCTGTGACTACTACTACCACAACCACCTACCACTACTACTCCTTACTACAACTACTACTACTCTTACTACAACTACTACTCCTCTTATTACTACTCCTTACTACTACTACCACTACTACCACAACCACCTACTACTACTACTCTCTCTTGCTTTCTATTCCTACAAGTACTAATTAGATTTTAGACTAAATCGACATACTCTGTATGGATATATATATATATATATATATATATATATATATATATATATATATATATATATATATATATATATATATATATATATATATATATATATATATATATATATATATATATATATATATATATATATATATATATATATATATATAAAATGAACGTTTTATGAATGTAAATTTTTGAACTCAGAAAAGGAAGTTTGCAATTTTTTTGCAAAGATATTAAATAAAAACTTAATTAAAATTGTTTTTCTTATTTAAATGTTTGTTTTTTGTTTTTTTTTTTTTTTTTTTTTTTTGTTTTTTTTTTTTTTTTGTGTTTGTTTGTTTGCGGGGTTAAAGTCTTTAATTTTCAAATGAATTTAAGGCAAAGTTGTAAGAATGAATGGTTTTGGGAAGAGTTGGAGCTAGAGCATATATATATATATATATATATATATATATATATATATATATATATATATATATATATATATATATATATATATATATATATATATATATATATATATATATATATATATATATATATATATATATATATATATATATATATATATATATATATATATATATATATATATATATATATATATATATATATATATATATATATATATATATATATATATATATATATATATATATATATATATATATATATCACACACACACAGTGTCTGAGCAGATCATTTTTAAAATGGTCTAGCCAGTGTCTTATTGAAAGTTTTTATTATTATTATTATTATTACCATCACCCACGGGCAGAGCCCTATTCGAGGAGTGTGGTTCTTAGTCAGGGAAATTTAGTTACATGTTATTTCTGACCAGGTTGATAAGTTTTACAGATTATTTGGGTTTTGGATAGGGAAACCCTGCTCCGGTACAAACCAATTGAGTTTATTTTTGAGTACTGGTGGGTGTGGTTTCGAATCCTTGATAGGCGACCTTCTCTATAGGAGCAATTTAGAGAGAATGTAATATTGAATGTGTTGAAATAGCGTGGAATGTTGTAAGTGTTGGCTATGTTTTTAGGTGATATGTGAGTATTGAGATTAGCGTAATAATACACCTTGCCGTAAACTGTAATTAATTAATTAACAACAGAAAATCTACAAACTACAATTTTTTATGCCCGTTCAGGAAACTGGATCGGAGGTTCGAACCTCAATTTGTACACTTTGCAGTGCACACACGAGGGGCGAACCTTGTTCTCTTAAGCCATAGAAAAGCTGACTTACCCACTGAGCTACCTGAACTCCTTGCCTCTTGGACTTACCATATGAAATTTGTACCAAAGATGTTAGCATTTGAAGGTTTTTGGAATATTATTTAACAATTAGGACTTATAAGAGGTATTTGTTCAGCAGTAGAGTAATTGAAAGGATATAGTGAGGAAGAAATGAAAATAAACATTACCTTATACCTTCAATTTTTGACTTTGAAATCTATAACCAACAAAGTAACTTACATTTTTAAAGGAAAGTTTTAACACGTTGAAAATGTGATAAGTTGTTTTTGAAACGGCAATGTAACTGAATTGAAAATGGCATGCATGCCAGCTGCTGTGTTAGTGCCATATCGAAAAAAAAAAAAATTTACAAAAACATATGCAAAGGAGAATTTAATAAAATTTCTTCAATATAAATGAAAACTTAAAATAGATAAAAGTATATGCAAATAATAGTACAATAGACTAATCAGGGTTGGGAATTTTTTTATTTAATATATTAACAAAATTTTAAAAATCATGATTTTTTTTCTTTCTTTAAATTTTTTAGTTACAAGTCTTTTATTATTAGTAATATTATTCGCCTAAGTAATAATAAAGTTTACCCTATGGTAATAATAATTAAATATATAAATAAATCTTGAAATTAATTGGGTATGTTCCACTGTCAAGATTCTTTAAAGATCTTGAAGATTCCTTTAAGCGAAATGTTCCACGAATTGGGTCCTACAGAGTCCCGCTTGCAGCGAAAATTGAAGTTAGAAATTTCTATCTTTATATAGTTGTCGCTGTCTTAATCTGGAATGGTCACGTGATGTATTAATTAAAACATGGAATTAGGCAGTTATTTTAGAATAAATGCCATTGTATAAATTCTTACTCAAATTGATTTGTATGTAAATTTTAGCATCTTCGGATCATTAATTTATTTTAAATAATGCAAATTAATTATTTACAATAATTCGGAATTTTATTGGTTTCAATGTTTTTAATTATGGGTTCCGCCAAAGTTTTTAAAATCTTCGTTTGACTTAAACGTCATTTTATATTCCTACATGTGGCCTTTAATCATATTAATTAAATTAAGCGATTAATAAAATTATTGATTAAATTAGACTTTAAATTTTTAAAATATACTTACGATTGTTTATATAGAACAGCGAAGTGTTCCACTAAAATAAAATTATCTTAAAGATTTTCGCTGCAACTGGCTTAAGCGTGACATCACTACAGATTTCGTGGAACTCTCATTGATGTAAATAATGCATGACCATTTGGTGTGGTGTGTCGTGGTTTTTATATCTCTTCTGAGACAAATTTATATTGTGGTTTAAGCAATGCCTGGTTTAAGTGTTTTGGGTAAAACCTTTTAAGTAAAACATGAAGTTCACAAAAATTACTACAACTAATTACCGTTAAGTAATAAAAATGCAAATGAATGAAGAAATTTTGAACCTGAATTCATAACCAGAGTTAAGATTGCTTTCTCCAAAAGTCCTTAAACTCTATTATGGAGGTTAACTCAATATAACTTTAATCCAAGAGATTAAACTTCCAAGTTTCCTTCAAAAATTATGATTAATTAATAAGAGTTGAAGCATATTTTAAAAAGTTATTCATTTTGCTATTTGTTTAGTAATAATAATAATGGAGAGTCAAATAGGTACAAGTAAGAGTAGCAAAAATTTTTCCCAACATGAGAATGAGCTATTACTAAATTTGATAAAGGAGAAAAGACATATATTTGAAAACAAAAATATGGACAAGGAGTCAGTAAATGAAAAAGAAATGGCATGGAAAGAATTGGCAAATGAATTTAATCAAAATAATGATTATATAAGAGATTGGGAAACTTTGAGAATAAAATATGAAAATATGAAAAACAAATATAAAAAGGAATTTAGTGATGAAAAGAGTTACATTCTGGGGACAGGGGCGGAGGAAAGTACTAAGTCAGGGACAGTGATAGGGGCAAGGTCTAAAAGATTAGTGTTTGATGAAACAATGGCAGCAATGGCCTCGAAAAGAAGCAAAAACTTCACAGAACGTGAAACAAAGTTATTGCTAGATTTGGTAAATGAGAAGATGCACATATTTAATAACAAAAAAAATAACTATGTGTCAATAAAAAATAAAGAATTGGCATGGAAAGAATTAGCAGATGAATTCAATGAAAATAGTCATTATTCAAGAAGAGATTGGAAAACTTTGAAAAAGAAATATAAAAATTTAAAAAAGATTTCGCAAAATAACTTTAGTGATGAAGAGAGTAATAATCCAGAGACAGTGGCAAAGCCCGAAGTATCAGTATTTGACGAGGTAATGGTAGGAAAAAGGAATAAAAATTTCACAGAACAGGAAACAGCATTATTACTAGATTTGGTAAATAAGAAGATGCATATATTTAATAATAAAAAAAATGACCATGTGTCAATTAAAAGTAAAGAAATGGCATGGGAGGAATTGGCAATAACATTTAATGAAAATAGTAATTATTTAATAAGAGATTGGAAAACTTTGAAACAAAAATATGAAAATTTAAAAAAGATCTCCAAGAAGAAATTTTGTGAAGAAAAGCGATATATTATGAGGACATGGACAGGAACTGCGACAGGCCCTAAAAGACCAGCATTTGATGAATCGGCAGTGGGGAAGAGGAGTAAAAATTTTGTTAAACATGAAATTAAATTATTGCTAGATTTGGTAAAGGAGAAAAAGTATATATTTGAAAATAAAAAATATGACAATGAGTCAATAAAAAATAGAAAAATAGCATGGATGAAATTGGCATTCGAATTTAATAAAAATAGTTGTTATTTAATAAGAGATTGGAAAACATTGAAACAAAAATATGAAAATATAAAAAAGTTATGTAAAAAACAACTTATTGATGAAAATAATTACATTTCGGGTATAAGGGGAAGGCCTAAAAGATTTTCAATTGATGATACAATAGCGGCAAAGAGGATAGAATGTGTGGAGAAAGAAAAGAAACATCTTTTATTATTGCAAAAGAAAGCAGTCGAAGACCAAATTATATTTCAAACAGAGGAACATGAATTGAAGATTAAAACCCTGCAAGAAGAACACGAATCCAAAATTGAATTACTTAATCTGCAAATAAAAAATATAGAAGAGGAACTTACACATTCTTGATGGTATTTTGTGGCTTCGTACTTTCTACATTTCTCATGACAAGAAATATACTCCTGTAATTAAAATCAGTATATATATATATATATATATATATATATATATATATATATATATATATATATATATATATATATATATATATATATATATATATATATATATATATATATATATATATATATATATATATATATATATATATATGATTATTATATTTTTATGTAATTATATATATTATATATAGATAATATTATATATATATATGATAATATAAATATAATATAATATAAATATAAAAAATATATATATAAAATATAATATATAATAAAATATATATATATATATATATATATATATATATATATATATATATATATATATATATATATATATATATATATATATATATATATATATATATATATATATATATATATATAATAATTTTGTATTTAAGTTAATACTGAAATCATGACAATTGGTTGACACTTTTGTAAATTTTATGGCTCAGGTTAGTCACATTTAGCAACATATAAGTAAATCATTAAAGAAAGTGTAATTGAGGCCTGAGGACCACTATTGTACAATAAATATGTAAAAACCTTTAATTTTTTACCATGAAATCGCATTTATTATTGTATTTGGAGGCCCTAATTTTGAATAAAGATAACTCAAAACAAATGAGTATGGATATCAATTTCAGTTTCAAATTTGATAATTTGAATGCATGATAGAAGAGTATTAGAGAGGGCTCCACCCATTGTACCTATTAGTGGCAAAGAGTTTACTTTTTCACTACACATTGATGAAACTTTTCATTCGTCATTACTGTATGTATAATTATATAAATATCATTTTATATATACCTTTTATAGTAAATTTTTTTTATTTTTTTAAAAGTTTTTTTTTTTTTTTTTTTTTTTTTTTATTTATATATTATATATATATATATATATATATATATATATATATATATATATATATATATATATATATATATATATATATATATATATATATATATATATATATATATATATATATATATATATATATATATATATATATATATGTCTTTACAGCTTCATTAGAGTAAAAATAATTAGACTAAGTAAACTGTTCCCGAACTCTGGTGGGTAATAGTAGGCCTCTGGTCTTTGCCCACCAGAGATGACAAAAAAAAAAAAAAAACTTTTTTTTTTTTTTTTTATCAGAAGTGGTTCCTCTGAGCCATAAAATTACCAAACTCTTTAAAAGGTAACTTTAATATTCTGTATAAAATTTTTATATTTTGACGAAGTAAAATATACAGTAAAAAATTTTTTTTTTTTTTTTTTTTTATCATAGGCAAAACATGTTACTGAGTTTTTTGAGGGGTAACAATTAATGCTCTTATGACAAAAATTATCAAGATATTATTACCTTGTGATGATGAGGACTTGACAATATATATTATAAAAACAATGATGAAATTGTTACTAAATGAACTGCAATAAATAATTCAAAATTTTGAATTGTTGTGTGATTCGTAGTTTAAGATTTTCAAACTCATTTGATAGCTAGATATTTTGTAACATTATTTTCGTTTTTACTTCTGCAAAAACATTACAAATTTTGTAAGCCGTGATTTATGGTCTATTGTAACCATTTTTGAAATCTTCAGAAATATTAAATTTTTTTTTTTTTTCATCAATATTTAACATGACCCCCCCCCTCCCTCCAAAAAAAAAAGTTTTAACAACCCCCTCCCTAAAAAAAAAAAGATTAACAGGACCCTTAACCACCCAAAAAAAAATTTTTTAACATGACCCCCCCTCCCTAAAAAAAGAAAAAATTAACCCCCACCCACCCCAAAAAAAATTTACTTTAAGAGCAGAACTTTTGTTCATGCATTATTTTTCAATGGAAACATTGGGTTACATTCTAGTCTGGTCACTTTTATTTTTTGCCAAATTTATGTTTCAGTAAATTTTTTTTTTCTTTCATAAAATTGCAGAGAAAGGAGGAAATATCATTATTATTAGTAAATATATTATTATAAAATTAAATTCCTCATTCTTCAAATTAGTCTACAATATCAATTTCAAAAGTTATTAAAAAAATTTCAAAATTTTAAATGAAATGAATATGGTTAGTAAAAACACTATCACAACAATGTAATTTTATTATAGATTTTTAAACAATAAAAAAAATTTTGATGACTAATAGCAAACAAAGTATTTAAATAACGTTATTCTATATATATATATATATATATATATATATATATATATATATATATATATATATATATATATATATATATATATATATATATATATATATATATATATATATATATACTTAAGAAATTTACTATTATTCTTTGGAAATACTGATTAACCAGGTAGTTATGTCTTAACAAATTCAACTGGATTAAGGTGGATCACTTCTAGTGGAAAATTAGTTATTGATAGCGTCTAATTACCTTGCCAATACAGTGGTTCATGAGATTATACTTTCAACTCATCTGGTTTGATCCTTAGTTCAAAGGGGTAATACAGAAATTTTTTTTTTTTTTTCAAATGCAATAACGTCTCATTATACAGATCCCTGCTTCTAGTGATGTTCTGTGAGTTGTTCTCAACCAACAGGATTTGATAATTTAGTAATTTAATTTTTTTTAAATTTATATCAACAATCTGCCCCTAAAACAGCTGTGCCAAACTATCCAATTTCAAATTGCCCTCTAAGTCTTGAATTGAAAACATGAATCATGTTCCTCCTGGTCATTCACCAACAATTTCTATAAATCATTTAGGATGAATCGCAAACGGGTTGAACATTAGGAACAAAAACAGATCTTTTGCAGTTACTTCGAAATTTCAGCAACTTCTTTACCTTTGACTATTTTAATGTGGATACAATCAAGAGCACCAATAAATACATTTGGGAAATCAAGTCTTTTAAAAATTATGCTCTACTTCTCCAACATCATCCCCTTGAGGGCATTCCTTATAATCTTTTATACCACTGTTATAGTTGTGCAATCGCTATAAAAACTTATCCAGTAACCATACCAGTAGGAGACTTAGTTTCATAACTAACACTTTTATTCTTGACAATTAATACTCGTAACACATCTTTGGAAATTTCTGACCTATTATACTTTTTTTTTTTACATTTGAGTTATAATCCAGTTGACAGTCTTATATGATTAAGTCAGAAGCATAGTAAAAGTTAGTATATATACTTATATATTTGTACTGTGATGTAAGTAACAAGGTTGTAAAAGTAGCAAAGGAATGTAAATGACATTGTAAAAAGAGAAAATGCAATGAAGAATACATTAAGAATCAACTGACTAGCAAATTTTAATTTATACTTTCCCCAATACTTTTTTGAACAAATTTCAAATTCATTTTTCTCAAGACCAAAGTTTTATCACTAACATTACCTTTGCTTGACCTTTATTACAAATTTAAAATAAAAGAATCTAATAATATGAAATAGTGATGTCAATTAATAAAGAATTTTGTTTTGAAAAAATTTATTAAACATTACTAACAAAACCTGGGTTTTGTTTAAGACTAACAATACTATTAAATACTAATTTTTCGTCATTAGTATCAATATCAACAGAAAAATACCCTATTCTCTCAAACTGAAATCTGTCGTAGTGTTTGTAATTCTTAATTGAAGTTTCACCAACCAAAATTTTAGACACAGTTAAAGAGTTTGGGTCAACATCGGAGAGAAAGCCACCAGGAACCTTTTTTTCATCATCAGGTCTTTCACTCTTGAATCTACAAAGGAAAAACAAATTTAGTAAGAAAAATATATATTTTTCATTCAAATCTACAAATGTAAAGCAAATTTAGTAAGAAAAACATATGTCCGAAAACCTGTTATGAAAACAGGGCCGAGGAAATGGTAACCTTTTTGCTGGTTCTAACTTCAGTTCCAGCTCCCTCCAATAATAGCACCTGCTCCACTTATAAAGCCTTCAACAGTACAGTATAAAATTTTTCAAATATAATTCTAAAGGAATGCCCATTACTATTTCATTCTCACTTACAAATGCAAATATGAAAAATATTTTAAAGTAAATAAAACTGTTTTTTCCTCTGGTTGTAGGCTCCACCCAAAAACTTAGCGCCACTCTGGCTTGACTTCAACCAAATTTTTGCAGCCCTAATAAAAACTATCTATATTTTAATATCATTATAGGGATACACAGAACAATCAGTCTCATTGAGGACATAGGATCCATTCACACGAGAGTTTAGAGGTTGGCTCAAGCTATTCCCCTACTATGGTTTATAAAAAGAGTAGATTTGATTGAGGAACACCATACTTTCGTTTCAGGCTAGATATATTACCAATGGATATATGATTCAGTTAGCACACTGCTCACAGGTGATGAAAAGGGGAACAGCCCAATTGGCACAGGGGAAAAGTCCAGTTGCCACAACTTGACAAAGAAATTGAGAAATACTGGGCATATTTTAAACAAAAAAATCAGGCAAATCAATATACAGATTACTAAAAATGTGTTAATGACCAAACGAAACCAAAGTGAGACCTCAGATTTAGAAAGAAAGAGTCATGCTTGAGAGAATAGACTCAAGAAAAAAAAACTTTTTGAAAATAATTATTTTGACATATTTATATTTGAATCTTAAAAATATTAAATATTAAGTTAATAAAAAATTATTAAAAATTCGTAGTGGTCTGGTGGTTAAGTGTTAGCATATTGTCCGAGTGATGCTGGTTCAAATCCCATATTATATAAACATTGTGTATATATGTATGCTCTATGGTAATGAACATAATAAGGCATTAAGATAAACCTTGTGTGTGTCCTTGATACTGAACATTAGTCTCTAGAGCAGGACAGGCTTAGTAAGCCGCTGCATGAAATTGAAATTGCTCATGAAACTCTGGGATCAGACTATGCTGATCCCGCTGACAGACTGAGGTCTTCCTGGGAACAGAAGTTAGATGATAAAATTGTCTGAAGCAACAAAGGTTTGAGACAATATTCCTGTAAAGAAAAGATCTGTATAAAGAGCAAGTTGGTTTATTTACAGTGGTTGATGATATTATTTTACTTTTGACTCTTATCTAGTTTGGTTCTTAGTCCGAGGGTTAAAACAGAAAAAAAAAATTTCAAATGCAATAACATCTCACTATACAGATTCCTGATTCTAGTGATGGTCTGTGAGTTGTTGTTCTGGACCCACAGGACTTGATAATTTAGTGATTTAATTTTTTTTTTTTTTTTTTTTACTTTATATCAAAAATCTGCCCCTAAAATAGATGTGCCAAACTATCCACTTTTAAATTACTCTCTAATTCTTGAAATGAAAACCTGAATCATGTGTTCCTCCTGGCCATTCAGCAGCAATTTCTATTATCATTTAGGATGAATCGCACACGGGTTAAACATTAGGAAAAAAAAATCCTTTGCAGAAGTTTGTGCTACCCTGACCTTGACATCAGAACCATTTAGTTTCAAAAGTAAATTCTAATTAACCTCTTAATCCCTAAATCTTTCCTAATTAAAACAATAATCTAATGAAGCAATTTCTCCATAATGTTTATTTGTTTTAAAAAAATTACTTACAAATTTTCATAGAGCCTTGCTTCAGCTTCTCTGGGATTAGCAACCCAGTGTATATAAGCCCGAGGCTTCTTTACTTCTTTCAGAGGAATGCATTCAACACGAAGATGATCAATCTCACTTCCACAAGGCTTTCGAACTATCTCTTGAACCTTAATTACATGACTAGTATATTTCAGTCCTACGTACTGGTCTCTCGTCAAACGGTAAAATTCTTTCCCAGCAACCTGAAACAGTAGAACCACTATAAAAAAATTGGTAAAAAATTAAATACTAGGAAGCACCGATTCCATAGAATCGATATTTTTAAAATATCTGTATAGGTAAAACGTTACATATACCCTTAACCAATTCTACCTAAAATTTTCATTATAAAAGTATACATGATAATATGGTTGCGTTAAATAAATATGATTTTGGAATTGATATATAGGAAATTTTAAGTTTTATGTTTCCTCTAAAACCTCTTTATGAAAATTTCAAAATGAGCAAAGAATCTGCATTAAATATGCTACAAACTTAATGGATATATAGCGGATACTACCAAACAATGTACAGTCGTGAACAGAAGTTCGTTCCTATTAGGCTGGAAATAAATATTTATATAAAATGGAAATCATGTCATAAAAGCTCTATTTTGAATAAAAAGAAAATAAAAACATTGAGAGGGGCTTAATTGAACTGTGATTGGCTGAATCTGAAATAATCCCTATTTTATATAAATATTTATTTCCAGCTTAATAGGAACCAACTTCTGTTCACGACTGTACATACCATTTTTTAATGTACATAATGTTAAGTATAATAATGTTTTATTATGGATCCTCATTGGATGAGATAGATAACAATTTCTTGATTAAATATTTACAAAGATTTTTTAAATTAATTTTATTACAATCTTGAATACCTTTTTTTTTTTTCTTTTTCTACATATTTCTTAACCAATTCTTCCACTACTTCCTTTGTCAAAACGGGTACTCGTTCTTTTGTTCTTATACACTCTACCACTTCACTTGAAACTTTTTAAATCTCCTCAAAATCCACCCCCACTGAATACTCCTTCCCTTCCCGTGAATCAGTCACCACCGAATCATTCCATTCCACCTTCAACTTTACTTCCATGTCTGTCACTGCCAGATTTTTCCATTTCCTTCTTTTCACCCTCCATATCAAACACCACAGACTCTTTCTCACCACCTCTAGATTTATCGCAGAAGCAGCAACCACTATCGCCCATTCTTCTACTCTCTATCCTTTTCATTCTCAACACGGAAACCAGACATCTCTAACTCAACTACAGACTTACCACCACAGTCGTTATAAACCTAATATATATATATATATATATATATAATATATATATATATATATATATATATATATATATATATATATATATATATATATATATATATATATATATATATATATATATATATATATATATATGAACGTACCTCTTGAAAATCGCTTTTTTCAATCCAAATTTCTTTGTCGAAAGTGACGGTATGAAAACCTGACGATTTAATTTGACGAACATTGGCAACATTGCATTCCTTTCTTTCACTCCATGGATAATTCACGATCAAAACCTTCAATGGATTGAAAACTGCCATAATCCTACAGTATATGAACGCTATAATAGGGGAGTATAACAATCCACATAATGGGGGGAGTATAACGACCCACAACAGAAACATCCCTCTTATATATACAGAATCTTACCTTGGAGCTGTGTTATCGAGGTGTTTTCTAACATAATAATGTAACTGTTTTGGATGTATATAAGCACTCTCTCTTCTAAAACCAAAATTAGAGCAAAATTCATTGATAACTTCCGGAGGGTAACCCCTTCTGCGAAGAGCCGCCAAAGTATACAGTCTAGGGTCATCCCAACCTATCAAATAAATGCAAAAATTTGTATTTTTGTTTCTCTCACTAAATGTTGGTATATTAATATTAATTTTGAGCTTAAGAAGCAGTCTTTGAGCTTTGTGTGAGATCTTAAAAGATAATAATAATAACATCAAGTATCTAACTGTTTGGAGATTAAGGAGATATGTCATGTGATGCTTTATTATGTACAAAAACCAGGAAAATAGCTTCCTGATCACAATATAGATGAAGGAAATTTACAAACTAATAAATACGAAATTATTTTCAAACACCTTGTCTAATAATATAGAGTAGAAAGAAGTAGATTTAAATACTCAAACCATTTATACTTTGTCAATAACTTGTACAAATTATAACTTAAAAAAATAAATAAATAAATACCTTGAACAAAACCATTTTTAATAAGAGATGTAATTTTTCTTTTCGAGACGACTGTATTAAGGAAATTTAGTCTCCCATATTCTATTTGCACTGGACAGTAGACGCCTACAGCATTGCAAACCCAGTAATATGTTGAACGTCTTAACAAGAAGAAAATAAAGGCAGGTAATTTGTAGTAAACACAAACATACTGTACACTAATTATATAAAATTTCTTTATTACTTAAAGTTACCATTCAAACTCTCATTTCAATTAAATACCCCAATACTACCATATACCATTTTACCATAACTATAATTGTTTATTTGCACTGGCTTCCCTTAATATCATAGTTTTACAATATCTTTTCCTATTAAATAGAAGATTTTGACTTTCAGCCAAAGTATTCATATAAACAATGAAGAACCGAGATAAAGATCAGCCTCGTAATAAATCGACCCTAGTCGGTTGAGGCTCTTCACAAGCCTTCAACTTGTGATAGCCTGAAGGGAAGGCAAATGCTCTTACTTGGTGAGGTCCGCTCTCAAGAACAAAACAAAAAAAAACATAGAAGGACCAGTTATTGAAATTAGAACGAAAAATATCAATAAATTTTTAGTGTGCTGAAAATAGGAATTCTAGCTACCATTAAGAAAGCATAATAATAATAGTTTCATTTTTTTTAAATAGTAAAATCAAAAAGTACAAATAAAATTCTTACTTCATGGAGAACTCTGCGGAGCAAAATGAATGAGTAATATCTTCCAACGAATCACAAAGTCCGTGGGCGTAATCGTAAGTTGGGTAAATACACCAATTATTATTGGTTCGATGATGGTAAGCATGTTTGATTCTATAAGCAACAGGATCCACTATTTTGTCATCTGTTGTCATTTTAAGACGAAGTGTTGCTTCTCCTTCTTTGTACTTTCCATCTTTCATTTCCTATACAAAATTATTTCAATATTAAAACGTATAAAAAGATCTAACGTAAAAAGATATGACGTGTAAAAAGATCTAATACATATATATATAAAGAACTTTTATATGTAAAACACCTAACATATAAAAAGATTTAATGTATAAAAAAAAGACCTAATAAGATCTAACGTAAAAAAAAAAAAATCTAACACATAAATAGATCTAACCTCAAAGGAGGCATAAACATTATTAGAATCCAATTCTTACTCGGAAAACATTTAAAGATTCTGATTTATTTCTAAGCACGCCATGGAGAAGATCTATCTTTAGCAGCACCCAAAGGTTCATGACAAACGTAAGCCAAATCCTTATCAATTAATTTCTCAGCCATTTCATAGAGCTGAGGAAAATAATCCGAAGCATAAGTGATTTTCAAAGGCTTGAACCCTGCAGGATGAAAACAATAATACATTTCATAAAGATTCAAGAATGAACTACAAAAATCAAAATTTATTTCTTTCAAATTTAAGCTCTAATATCCATTCCACTTTCAAATATGGTTCATTTGAATTTGTTGCATTCAATGACACATTAATAAAGCATAAATATTTTAAATTTGCGGGTTTTATATTAGAAATGATTAACCTATTGGAGAAAATATAACCTATGTCTGTCATTTCAGCTAAAAAAAATTTGTTTCATATTTTATTATTATAATATTAACATAAAGCAATCTTAATAGCTTTGTCCGAAGACGTGGCCTTTATTCACCCAGCTGCATTTGTGGGGCTCTGAAAATCCATCATTTGCAACAGCCTCTCTTCCCATCAGAGTCTTCACAAAATGTAAGAAAATAACTTAGAGGTCTCGCCATCTTGCAGGCATGAGGAAAAATTCGTTGTAATACGAATAATAGTGATGGTGGTGGTGAGGTTGTTAGTGATAGTTGTGGTGATAATAATTCATATTGATGTATTTTCATATTGATCTACATTTATCCTGATGTGTATTAATATTATTATTTATTAATATTGATGTGTATTTAAATATATATTTGTATTGATGTAACACCCTTTCCTTGAATAGCGCTCTGCCCGTGAGCAGTGGTGGTGTAAAAAAAATAAATAAATAAATAAATATGTGTAAAACAAATAACCAATGTCTTAATTCGGTTACATATGAACTGTATGTTTCATATTACAAATGATTATGAAAAATAGGTGAAACATTTAATCTATGTCCGTTATTTCATAAGTCATAAAAGAAATGGTGAACCAATCAGTGAATAACAATCTTTATATGTTATTACTGTTATATTTTAACTACAAACAATTGGTGTTTAAAAAAAAAAAAAAAAAAAAAAAAAAAAACTATAATGATGTTACATACTTTATTTTTTTTTTTCCTAATAAAGATGTTCTTATATTCTGGTTTAGGGGTTTTCGATAAAAAAAGAAAATTGTAACTATTAATTGGAATGAAAGTACTTAAAAACTTTCAAGAAAATATTGTTAATTAAAATTTATTTGGGACAATGGATGAAACTTGGAATAAAATTGCAAGTCTGTTATTAACATGACTTTTAATAATAATAATAATATTAAAAGACATGTTACTCAATACCCCATTTTAAATACTACAAATACTATTAACACAACTACAATAACTAATAATAGTAATAATATATCTTACCAAGCCATTCTACCATTTCCTGGATGCCCCTCACAAAGGAATCTTCTTCCGAGGTCGGGTTTGTGTCGTCATACCTCAAGAAACAAACACCGTCATTATCCCTGGCGTAATTAAAATTTAAATTGATGGCTTTTGCGTGTCCCACGTGAAGAAGGCCATTCGGTTCTGGCGGAAACCGTGTCCTCACCTATATATATATATATATATATATATATATATATATATATATATATATATATATATATATATATATATATATATATATATATATATATATATATATATATATATATATATATATATATATATATATATATATATATATATATATATATATATATATATATATATATATATATATATAGCAAAAGACTGTATGCATATTTTGTTGTGTTTGATCAGCTGTTGGTTTTGTTTTTATTTGTTTTCATTAAAGAACCAGTTCTTTTGTGGAAAAAAAATTAACAACTGATTTGCACAAACCACAAGAGAAACTGGTTCCAGCTCTAAAGAATGAAAACAGCTGTGATCATATCTGAAGGAACAAGCAATACAGAAAGAGTATTAAAATTAAAACACTTTTTTAGTCTTTAAAATTTATCCAAAGGAAAATTTCTAAATCTCATTAATAAAAACACATGAAAATACGACCATTAAATTAATATAAAAAAATTTATCAATAGATAAGTGTATACCTATCAATGAATACTATAATTATAAGCTATTTTTTCTTGATAGCGTTGGCTCGATTCCTCAAGTAGAATTTCATCTCAAATAAGGCAATGCCCATGAGATGCTAACATTTTACAAAAGGAAAGAAAAAAAAATGAAAAACAGTTAAAATGAAATTACCAACCTGACCTCCTGTTCTTTTAACGTGTTCTTCTAAAAGTAAATTTGTATTCTCTGTCACTAAATAATTTGGATTTTCAAAATTCCTTCCAGGTTTGTGAAAAAAGAATCCATCTGAAAACTTTCCTCCTACAGGGGAAATAATAATAATAATAATAATAATAAGTGAATAAAACAAAATGTTAACAAGATTATTTTTGCTTATATAGAGCCGCGATAGTATTGCTAAGAAACAGAAGAGAGTTTCTATTTCAAAAGTTGTAGCAGGACACTTGGTAAAGGTTCACAACTTTGAGCCCTTAGGTACGACTGGAGTGCAACTTAAGAATGTTGGAAAAGGATTTAATGGTTAGATGCCTTGAAAAAACTAGAATTGAGCTGAGTTCATAATAAACATTTAAATACAATGTTAAGTTTGGTTTTAATTTTTCCAATTTCATCCATTTTATTTCAAAACACTTTTCCATAATCCCGTAGTTTTAAATGTTTTATTTTTTACTTCACAGATACTCCTGTTATAGATCTTGCTCTTTAATGTGTCCTTTACATCTATAGACTCTTTCTCTTTCAACTTTTGCAAACAGCCCTAAACAAATAAATTCAAATTTGAAATTGAACACTTGTATTTTTTCACTTCAACTAGCATCCTTCAACTTCACTAAACATCTTCCAACACCTCACAAAATTTATCCATATTATGAGCACATTGTCATTAATTCTCTCTGGCTTACTAAAAAAGCTTTCTATCACTCCTCCATTTTATTATCTAAAACAATGTTTATCTCAATGGGGTGATATCAGTCCCTGGAATAGGAGAAACATTTAATTTTACCATCTCAATTTATTTTTAATTATTATTATTCAATTTCTAATATTTTTTGCAACGTTTCAAAAGAAATACAAAGATCAATAACTACAACATACTATTTTTCATCATCCTTTTTTCTTTGAAATAAAAAATTTAGCTCCAATTGAGTTACATAAAAAACCAAACCCAAAATTCCAATTAATACAAAAAATTATGTGGTATTTTCAAAATTATAATTGCTTTTCCTAAAATTTATAGTAAATTTTATTCACATTATATAAAATAAACCAAATTTATACTCTTGAATGGTAAATTAATCAATATTTTAAAAATTTAATATATTAAAAAGTAATATCTATTGATTTGATTTTATAGAAGATATTTTAGTTTCAAAGACAAATAGAACTATAAAGTTTCATAACTTACAGATCTTATAAAAAGAAAAGCTGGTTGAATATTTTAATAATTTAATGAGATGCAATAAAAATGATTCATTGCAAAAGAAAATTTAAAAACAGATGAAGGTGGCCTAAGATTTCTTATAAAATTCATGAAATATTGTAAATTATCAATACTCATAACACTAGGGTGTCTGTTGATAAAAACCACAATGAAAGCTACAATTTCAACTGTGATACATCAAGGATTTCTTCATATTTTAAAAGTTGTCCAAGGAACTAATAATTTAACAGACAAAAACTGTTAAAACTGAGGAACTCCCTATTGACAAAGTAAAGAATTAAATATTCATATCAACTTGCCAAATTTAAAGTTATTGACAATATGAATCTTTTATAGCATAGGAACATAGGAAAATAGAGACAGTTAGAAGCCACAAGGGCCTATCGAGACTGTCCCAGCAAACCCATATTATCTTAAGAAAAATAAATAATATACAGTATATATTATCTGAGTTGTTTTATATCTGACACTATGAAACCTTATGTATATGATGCAGTCAAATTCTGGTATAATGAAAAACGAGTAGACCTGTACCCTTCAAAATTTCTGAAAGTATTTTCAAGCACTGGTACAGCTGGAAGGAATAAAGTATTGCTACCAGAGAGTATGTGACCTGCAAGCCAAGTTCATATGGCAAAGGCCATGGTATGACTCTCAGAGAAAAAGTCTCTGGGGATATTCCACTTTTTGACTAAGCCCTTAAAGTGTGAACTTAAGAAATTATTTGCAAGGTAATGTTAGTTACACATTTGACACCCGGTAACAAAATATATATTAATGTTTTGATATTCCTAATGAGTCGCTTAAAATAATAATAAAAGAAACATTTAATAACAAATATCATTTTTAAGAATACTTTGCTAAGAAAATATGCTTTTTAAAATCATTTTGTAGAAACTAAATAAATAACTGAACATACATATACATATATATATATATATATATATATATATATATATATATATATATATATATATATATATATATATATATATATATATATATATATATATATATATATATATATATATACCAATACTTTTAAAATGAATTGAAGAGAATCAATTATAAACTTACCATTTAAGTTAATAGTTTTTTCACAATACTTCCTTTTAGGGATATGAATACGATGCAATAATTTAAAAATTTTCTTGAAACTGTTCATTACAATTAGATTTTGATATTAATTATTAGTAATAATAAAGTGGGAAAAAAAAAAAAAAAAAAAACTCCTGAATCCAAATGAAAATATATATATATATATATATATATATATATATATATATATATATATATATATATATATATATATATATATATATATATATATATATATATATATATATATATATATATATATATATATATATATATATATATATATATATAGTTTTCTGTTAATACACTTTTTCCATCAGCACCACTTACTAATTAATAAATTTGTCCACTATAATAAAACATAAAACTTTTTTCGAAACTTTTCTATACATCTTTCTATGCTTTACTTTTATCAATATGAACATTAATATGAATAGACTAAATATGAATTAATAAGTGGGTGGTTAATTAAAAACGGGCAATGGTACAACATCACTTCTCGCTATTACTATGTTGACATGAAAAGAACTTACCAAAACCTATTCATAAATGACTGGGTCACTTTTAAAAAAAAAAATAAAAACGCTTAAGTATTTATGCCTTTGGGAAAAATGAAAAAGGGAAAATGCAGAGAAATAGATTAAATTTTCAACATTTCCAACTATAAAATAAAGAAAAAAGCCAAATATCAGAAAATAATGCTAGAATTTATACTAAATGCTAGATGAGAAAAAAAAAAGTCGTGCAAACAGCAAACTCAAAAAAAAAACTATGTGAAAAATTTTAAATTGGTAAAACTGGGCCAAGGTGACCCTCCGATTGAAATTTGACATGTCCGTGCCTGAAATAATAATAATATTAATAATAAAAATAAATAAATATTAATAGAAATAAATAATTAATAATAACATAAATAATAAAAATAAATAAATAATAATTAATAAAAAAAATAGTTAATATAAAAATAAATAATTAAGAATAACAAATAATAAAAATAAATAAATAATAATTAATAATATAAAAAATATTATATATATATATATAATATATATATATATATATATATATATATATATATATATATATATATATATATATATATATATATATATATATATATATATATATATATATATATATATATATATATATATATATATATATATATATATATATATATATATATATATATATATATATATATATATATATATATATATATATATATATATATATATATATATATATATATATATATATATATATATATATATAATTGGGGGGCAATGCGCCGCTTCTTTGCTAACTATCATTGGAGTGAATCTTGCTTTGTCTCGGGGGACGCTTCTGTCTCTGCTGAAAAGGTAGGGGCAGTAATCCTTGAGGGATGGGCAGATTCATTCCATCTTCAACTAAATCTTTTTCTCCTCAAAATCCATGGTTCGATGGCAATTGTTCTCTTGCCCTCCGGGAGAGAGACAATGCTTATCGTGAATGAAAAAACTCTCCTTCTCCTATCACTCTTGCTAATTTTCATTCAGCCCGGAATCGTTGCAGGGATGTTCTTCGACGGACTAAGCGTACTTTCATTAAAAGGAAGTGCGCTGACCTCCATGGCTCTCCTACTGATAAAAATTTCTGGCCTCTTGTCAAAAATATCTCTAACAACTTCTGTAAATCTGCCTTTCCTCCTCTTATTCGCTCTGATGGTTCTGTAGCTAATACTCCTTCTGAAAAGGCTAATCTCTTCGGCCTCCTTTTTCATCTAATTCCACCCTGCTCGATTCTGGCATCCTCCTCCTACTCCTTCTCCTCTCAGGTGTCCCATGTCTCTACCTGTAATTACTCATGATCGGGTGCATGGGATCCTGAAATCTATGAACGTCAGGAAGGCCAGTGGCCCGGATGGCATTCCCCCTCGTGTTCTGAGGGAGTGTGCTTCCGAGTTGGCACCTGTCCTCGTTCAGCTCTACTCTCTATGCCTTAATACTAATACTTTTCCTCTATGCTGGAAGCGTGCATTGTTCAGCCGATCCCGAAAAAAGGTAGCCGCTCTGATCCTTCTAACTATCGACCTATAGCTCTCACTTGTGTTCTATCTAAAATTTTTGAAACTCTCCTCAACTCTCATTTCCTGGATCATTTGGAGTCTCATTCTCTTCTTTCTGATCACCAGTATGGCTTTCGACGCTCGAGGTCAACTGGTGACATACTTTCCTATCTTACTGATCTATGGTTTTCTGCCCTTAGGGACTTCGGGGAGTCTTGTGTGGTGGCGCTTGACATATCCAAGGCTTTTGACCGGGTATGGCATGCGTCACTGCTCTCCAAGCTCCCTTCCTTTGGGTTTTCCTCCTTCTCTTTGCTTACTCTTGTCTAGTTTTCTCTCAGATCGTTCCATTTCGGCACTTGTAGATGGAGCGACCTCTTCCTCCTTTTCTGTCAACTGTGGTGTTCCTCAGGTTCTGTTTTATCTCCAACCTTATTCTTACTTTTCATTAACGATCTTCTCCACTGCACTTCTAACTCTGTTCACTCTTATGCTGATGACTCAACTCTACATTCTTCTACTCATTTCAAATCTGCTCCCTCTTTTGCTTCTAGAGTTGCTTCTCGTCTTCAACTTTCCGATTCTATTCTTGCCGATCTGGATGGGAATTTCCCGGTGGGGTCATAGCAACCTTGTGAAATTCAACTCTTTAAAAACTCAACTTCTTTCACATCTCCCTCTCAAAAACACCTCCTAACTTTCCTATCCTCTTCGATGGCTCTCCCGTCTCACCTGTAAATAACATTAACATTCTTGGTCTAAACATAAACAACAAACTGTCTTGGAAACCACATATCACAATGGTTGCTAAAGCGGCCTCTAAGAAGCTGGGAGTTCTGTTCAGGTTGCGAGAATTTTTTTTCTTCTGAAGCAGTTACTCCAAATATATAAGGGTCTTATTCGCCCTTGTATGGAGTACTGTTCTCACATTTGGGGGGGCTCCGGCTCCTCCTCTCTTCTGGATAGGGTTGAGTCAAAAGCTAAAAGATTAATAAACTGTCCCCTACTTTCAAACTCTCTTGACCCTCTGTCTCTGCGACGTGACGTTGGCGCGCTATCTCTTTTCTACAGGTACTACAATGGCAGGTGCTCGAGGGAATTGGCCTCTCGCATTCCTCCACCGTTGCGTCGTCCTCGTTGCACAAGGGGTGCCCTGCTTTCGCACCAATTTTGTGTGGACGTAGGAAATCCCAGGCTAGCCCGTTGTGGTACCTCCTTCTTTCCAGCCACCTCTATTCTGTGGAACTCTCTACCATCATCTATTTTTCCTCCTGTATTTAATCTTCCACTCTTCAAGGCTTCCGTCTGCGCCCACCTGAGGGCTGTGCGTTAGGTGTGTGTGTTTGTGTGAGTTTTGTCCTTGTGTGTGTGCCCCCTCCTTGAAAAGGGCTCTGCCCGTGAGTGGTGGCGTTCTGTAAAAAAAAAAAAAAAAAATATATATATATATATATATATATATATATATAATATATTATAAAAAAATAATAATATTAAAAATAATAATTAATAATTGTAGTAGATAATATTAATAATAACGATAGTAATAAATAGATTAAATAATAATTAATAATCAAAATA
>SEYY01009576.1:100000-105000 GCA_009176605.1 Armadillidium nasatum | reverse complement strand
TATATATTTTATATATATATATATATATATATATATATATATATATATATATATATATATATATATATATATATATATATATATATAATTGTAAGTATAGATATATGAAGGGGACATGACCTCATACAATAATAAAAAAAAGGGGGCGTGAATCTCAAAAGATAGAGAACCTCGGAGTTTATCAATATTAAAAAAAGCAGCGCCTCTTGACCAATAAGTATAGCTTTATGTAGTTTTGTAGTAAAATTTTTTGGTTTTTGATATTTTTATATTACAAAATTGGTTTTCTGTAGTTTGTCTTTATTTAATACATTTAAATATATTCTGTCTTTAAAGTTTCAGTAGAGTAAGGATAAAATACAACTCGCTACAGTGATTTGCCAGTTCTAAGATAGCTTGATAGTATTATGAAATAGTAACAGATTAAAAGTAATAGTTTTTCACTTTGAAGTTTTGTAAATTTTTTATTAATTTTAATATATATTATTAAAGTGTGTGTTTTTCTGCATAAAAAAGTATATAATATATATGATATATATATATATATATATATATATATATATATATATATATATATATATATATATATATATATATATATATATATATATATATATATATATATATATATATATATATATATATATATACTGTATATAAAAATGCTTAAATCCCAGTCTAGTGCAGTGAATAATAAATTTTATGCCAGTTAAGAGTTTGGGTTGAGTTCCAAAACTTATTTTTTATATTTTTATTTTTTTCTGTAATTTATAGTTTATTTTAAAGGTTTTTTATTGAACTATAATCTTATAATATATACTAAAAAAAAAAAGAATGCATTAAAACATAATTTGCTTTCCGGTGTGCAAACCTGCTCTTATACTCCTTTCATGAAAAGTTCAGTTATATCGATTTAAAAGTGTATCAACAGTTGAATTTAGCTTGAGTGTCCTCACGGATTTTCTTTTCTTGTATCACTTAATTTATTAAGTCAAAAAGATAGTTTTGATTTTATATAACTATATATTATAGGCTATTTACTGTGGTTGCGAGTAACATGTCTATATAATGAATGTTTGATGTTGGTTTGTATATATATATATATATATATATATATATATATATATATATATATATATATATATATATATATATATAATATATATATATATATATATATATATATATATATATATATATATATATATATATATATATATATATATATATATATATATATATATATATATATATATATATATATATATATATATATATATATATATATATATATATATATATATATATATATATATATATATATATATATATATATATATATATATATATATATATATATATATATATATATATATATATATATATATATAATATATATATATATATATATATAATATATATATATATATATATATATATATATATATATATATATATATATATATATATATAATATATATATATATATATATATATATATATATATATATATATATATATATATATATATATATATATATATATATATATACCCAATTTACATATAATTTGTATATTAAAAATATAAACTATAAACAAATTAGGCAATATATATACATATATATATAACCTTGCAAACATTTAAAATTATGGTAGTGATTCTTATTAGGGAGAAACTTTAAATTTACAAAATTATTAAGTTTTATCAAATTATTTCTTTATAAGATGTCACGGTAATATAACCGGTATATATATATATATATATATATATATATATATATATATATATATATATATATATATATATATATATATATATATATATATATATATATATATATATATATATATATATATATATATATATATATATATATATATATATATATATATATATATATATATATATATATATATATTTATTTTTTTTTTTTTTTTTTTTTTTTTGAATATTTCATGTGAGTTATTATATATAAATATATACAAAATATATTATATAAGCTATAAATTATGGTTTGAATATTTATATAAATAATTATGAATAATAATATATATTAAAATAATTTTTATATTAATGTTTATATTATATAACTAAACTCTACAAATAATCTTTGATTTTAAGGAAAGTAATTTTAGTCACAACTTTTTAATAACCAAAGTATACGTTTAGGTTCAAATTTTTTTTAATTAAAATTGATATATATATATGTAGCTAAATAAAATAAACGTCAATATTTTTGTATTATAATTAGTTGTTATTACTATTTATTTTAAATGATATTTTATACTTCTTTTCATATTTTACTTTTGATAAATCTTTGTTTTGTTGATTCTACAATTAATAGTTCAGGGAAAAATTAATATAATAGTAATAATAACTGTTTTGATTTGTCATATAGCTTAAATTTTAGATTTAGATTGATTTTTTATAAGGGTATATTGTTTTTTTATTATTATCATTATTATTATTATTTACTTTGAGAAGCTAAATTATATATGCAGTACATAGTTTAAATTATTACTTTATTCATTATGATATATGTATATCTCAATGTTATACGTTAATTCAACAACCTAGTTTGAAATTGTTGAAAAGAAAATTATCAGCTTTAACAATGGTATATTGTTTATTTCTGGTTATCTCTTTTTCTGCAGATAATTTTTTTAATATACTGAATGTTTATTCTGTTTATGAGCAATATATTAGAGATTTTAAAATATGTGTGTCTAGTCATATAGAATTGTAAACAGTGCCTTGGGATGGGGGATGGGAAAGTGGAGTTGCAAGGTTAGTGAATGGAGCTGAAAGAGAATTAGTTTTTATTATACAATAAAGTGAGCTGAAGTCGGAGAGAGAGAGAAAGCGAGAGAGTTTAAAGGTGTTGTAGCAAGAGCAATAGCAGTTTTCAAATGATGTCTCTGGAATTTTTTATTTTAACCTAATAAATATAATACTTTATTTAGTTTCACAATTTTTTTTTTTAATTTATTTATTTAGGTCATGTTAGTCATATACCAAAATGAAGTTGTTGCATTAAAATAGTCAAAGGAATAATGTAAAGAAAATGATTTTAAACTCTTACAAATTTATTGTTCTATTGAGCATTTTCAGTTGATTTTTCATCATTGTCCAATATGATCAACGAAAATTAAAATATGTAATTTAATTTATTTTTTTATTTTTATTTTTATTTTTTTCGGATCTTGAATGTTTGGAGATCAAACATTTTACTCTGAAATTTTATACAAGAAAAGAAAAGATGTTACATCTTACGTATGGATTACTTTATGGGTTAATTTAATTTACTAGTATAAATATATATTTTGTAATGAAAATTTTTCTGAAATCGATTTCATTAATTTAATATAAAAAAATATATGAAAACGTTAAAAAAAAAAAAAAAAAAAAAAAAAACTTTTTGTAAGATATGTTTTTGAACATTTGTGTAAATTTTATTTTATTTTATTTTTTTTAATTTTTTTAAGAAAAAGCTGTTGGTGTTTAGATTCTTATTTTTTGCCATTTATTCAATATATATATATATATATATATATATATATATATATATATATATATATATATATATATATATATATATATATATATATATATATATATATATATATATATATATATATATATATATATATATATATATATATATAAACCCACATTTTACGTAGTTGGATTTGTCACTGCATTTAGTGTGTTGAGCAAAAGGATCCGTCAGAGAACTTTCTTGAATACTTTTGCTGATGTGGGCCGAAATCGAGGGGGCGGAAGTTGCCCTCGCTCTCTCTCTCTCTCTCTCTCCTTCTCTCTCTATTTGAGTCTCTCTTCATCCAATCTCTGTCTGATCTTTAAAAACAATCAAATTATATAAATGTTTTTTTTTTCTTAATAGTTTCTTTTTATGTTGTATAGTAATTGTAAGAAAGCGTTTTAAAATATATCTATATGTGTAGGTGGCTGCTGCAAGTCAAGGTAGCCGGTGTGTAAAGGGCCGGAAATGGATGTTTTCAAGCAAATCAGTTTATTTACGAATTTGGAAGACAAATCTTCTGAAATATTTATTTTAAAAATTGGAACAATAAATAAATAAAAAGAATCTAGTTTTTTTTTTTTTAAAATGCGAGTATCCCACCCACAAACAGGGGAAGTAAGTTAATAAAGTTTTAGTCTTTATATATACGTAACAACCAAAAAAAAAAATTTTGTTTTTGTGGTTCGACAACATTTGTGAAGAGCACATGAGGAGCATCCGAATTTTTTTTTGGGGGGGGGAAAAATATCCGAATGGGGCCCCCCGACATTCATAACCAGAACTCGGGACCCGGAATGGTGGAATCGTAGTGGGGCTCGTAACTCTCCTCGGAACTGGATACGAAAATCCGAAATAGTCTGAATCAAACTGGATTCCAAAGATTTAATTGGAATATTAATTAATGAAATTTGTTTAATAGGGTGGGGGATGGGGGTGGAAAAGTTGTATTTGACTATATATATAATCAAGTTTGTGGTATTGGTAGTTTTAAAATTCTTATTCCGATTCCGGCTTCTATTTCAATCACTTAGGATCATCCGATCCTAATTCCGGATTCCTACTTATAATTTGTTTAATTTTAATAATAAAAGTATAATTTATTTTTTATTAACAATTAAAAAACATTATTTATCGTAAGTGTAGCGTAGAAAAAATTTTTTTCCGAGCCTCCGGTTATTATTATTATTATTATTATTATTATTATTATTATTATTATTATTATTATTATTAACAATTAGATTATTGTCCTGATTTTGTTTTAATTAACGACAAACTAACGCAACCTTAATTCTTAATTATTTAAGAAAACGCCTATTTTGATTTATTAAAAGTAGCTTCACCATCATATTTCGGTAATATGCTTGCCTGATCATCATATATATATATATATTATATATATATATATATATATATATATATATATATATATATATATATATATATATATATATATAT